>JAQQAE010009151.1:0-14774 GCA_029823295.1 Pseudamia nigra
GATCTTTGAGTCCATCTCATGAAAAATGGGATCAAAAACAAAAGTGTTGCGTTTATATTTTTGTTGAGTGTATATAGAATGAAAATAAAACTGAGAATAGCATATTTTAAAAGTACTTACCATATATATGTAATATTGTCAGTGGGATTGCCTAGCAATTGTTCTTCTCACTCTTTATTTATTATTATGTATAATTTTTGGACCGCATCTCCTCCCACAGTTTTTGCCCGATTCACACCATTCAAACACTATAACATCAAGCTCTCTTCTGACATGTTGGCTATTACTTTTGATAAATCTATCTTTTGTTGTTTTTAAATAATTTAGGTTTTTTTTCAATTTTTTTTCCCATAGGAAATGAATGGAGAACTCAAATGGAATGTTCGTGACTACAGTGCCACGCTCTGTGGTTACCATGGCAACAGTGCACTGTTGTTGCTTTTGATCCTTAGATGTTCCTTCATCCTCGGATGCCCCTTTGATCCTTTGATTACTTCTCCACTGAATAGTATAACGCTTCATAATACTTCAAATCTCTATAAATCTTACTCTTCAATTTTTTCAGCAAGTTCAGCTTTTTTGAGTAAGCAATCTCATTACAAATTTTGGAGTTATTTTGTATTCCCATATTTGTTTATGATCCCATGAGGAAGTTTTGCAAGTTTGGACAATTTTTGCCAATATTTATAATTAAACCATCACCAAAGAATTCAGTGTGTAAGTTTGAATAAGTGCTCAAGCTACAAACTATCAAATTTCCACAGCCATAAAAACACAAGCACAACACTATGCTAAACATGCAGTTATGTTACAAGCCAGACAGCATACTACAGAGGTTTATAAAGAGAGCAGGTACACATAATACAGGTCCAGCTAGCAAGAACATGTGACATCTGTCACAGTTTCAGACACATGCTAAAATTAACGAGTAGCACAGATTATTTTTCAAAATTTGCAGTGGCGAGTCTCCATGAAAATATGACGTGTAAAATGTCACAGTTTCATGGAGACTGCAATTCAAAGAATAATATAAGTTCTAAGTACACTGCAAGCCACCAAACACCCATTTTTCAAAATTTTCCTGGGGGGAAGTGTGCCGTTGGTGCACAGTGACACATTCAGCATCATGCTTACTCCACATTAAGTCAGTGCAGGCTACTTTTTTCATCAAGCTACTCAAAAGAACTGGGACAACTCTGGTCAGGACTCTGGCAGCAGCATTCTGGATCAGCTGAAGCTGCTTGATTGTTTTTTTTGTTAAAATAGTAGTAGGTAAAATAAGCGTAATCTTTAACATCTACAGCAGTAAAATGCAACATAAACATCAATTGCAGCAGTAAAATAAATCAAATAATGTAACAGTGAAATATGGGGACTATTTTACTTCACAACTGCTTTCACTTTTTAAAAGTTATAATGCCACTGCATTATAACCTTTAAAAAGTGTTTTAACCTTCCTTTTCTGCAGCAGATGGAGAACTTCATTCTGTATGAGGAGCTGGGTTCAGGTAGCAATTCTGTTGTCTACAAAGGAAGAAAGAAGGGCAATCTCAACTATGTAGCCATCATCTGCACCAACAAAGCTAAAAGACCTGAGATCACCAACCATGTATGAGATTATTATTATTATTATTATTATTATTATTATTAACGATTAAGACATTTGAATGGTTCTTTGCATTGAGTTTAAATTCTTCCATTTTCAGATGTTTCCAATTTGTATGTGAGTTTGGAAAAAGTGTATTATATATCCTTGGGAGGGTTTTCAAATTTGGGAAATATGAAGTTAATTTCATGCAGCAGATTTCTAGCCACTTTGTCTCTTTCTGGTTTAGTGGACTTGTTCCTTCTCCTGACAACATTTTTCTATTCTTTGTATAGATCTGGGTGTAAAGTGTATTCTGCTTTAGAGCCATAATTGCATCTCAGAAGGCGCAACATATAATGATATTTTTTCTCTCATGTCAGGTTCGACTCAGTCATGATTTAGATCATCCAAATATTGTGTCCTTCTATGAGTGGTATGAAACCAGTAACCACCTCTGGCTCGTAGTGGAACTTTGTACAGGTGAGCTTTCATGCATATTTAGATGTAGTAACTTCTACAACTTTATCTCTTTTTGTCTATTATTGTTGTCTTCTCCCTGTCCATTTACCTTCTTGTCAGGTGGCTCTTTGGAGTCTGTCATTGCTCAGGATGGATGCCTGCCAGAAGATGCAGTGAGGGGCTTTGGATGGGGCTTAGTCGAGGGACTGAAATACATCCATGAACTCGGAATAATTGTTTCTGACTTAACTCCAGCTAAGGTTTGTTACTGTTTTCTTGTACTGGTCAGCATTGCTGTATATCTCTAATATTTTTGCTGAATGAATAAATAAACTCTGTGTGTCTCACAGATTCTGCTGGATGGCAGTGGAATCCTGAAGTTTGGCAACTTTTGCCTCTCCAAAGCAACAGAAGAGACATTGGAAGATTGTTTTTCGGTGCTGTCTACATCTGAAGAGTTCGGAAAAGGAGACAATGTGGAGAAGTTTGACAAAATGAGGAAAAGATTCAAAGGTCAGACTAATGACTGGCAACCTGGCTGACAACACGGAAGATAATTGGAATAGCAGACATCCAGAAATGTAAAACTCAGATGGTGCCGCTTTCATAAAGATTTCTCATTTCACAGTGATTTCAAAAGCATGTTAGACATGTGTTATAATTCACTGAAAAAATAAGAAGCCAACATATGGGTTTTAACAATTTACCACATAATATCTTTCTTTCTATGATTTTCTCTTATTGTATTATCTTTGTCTTTCCTATCTATAACTCTGTCTGTTTATTTTCAGGCTCATTGTGCTACAAAGCTCCTGAAGTTTCGCAGGGTTCAGAAACCAACATGAGTTCTGATCTGTGGGCTCTGGGTTGTATTCTTTACTACATGTACACTGGTACCTACTTTAATACACATGCTAACATGTAGAACAGAATCTAATAATATTTATGAAAAATAAATGAACCGAACAAAAGTTATACAGTGCCGGAGTTCATTTTAGATAACATAATAACAGCTGATTAATGTATGCAGCATAATGCCACAATACATGGAAATAGATTGTGTGTATGACTAAGCCCAGTTTTTGTTCCCCAGGTAAACCTCCATTTTATTCTGACAGCAGCGCTGAACTTGCTGAAATGATTTTACATAAAGAACTGACATCTCCCGTGCAAGCAGGTACATAAACCTTAAGCGGATGCACAAAAAAGTGATATTTCATATGAGCATTTTTTGAAATTAGTTTCACTCTTTGCTCTACATTTGGCCTCAAGTATGTTTGTACTATTAAGTTTTAATGTGTTTATAGGCATCTTGCATCTTTACTGTGTATCTAACATATTATTTATTATATTTTTATTTTTCATGTTTTGTTGTTGTAACACCGACGTTTAAAATGTTTAATGTTTTAGGGCCTTCAGCTAGTCTTCCCAGTGATGACTTCCTAAATCTGCTGAAAGCCCTGCTCACCAAAAACCCTTGTGAGAGGTACAGTATAATAGATGTCCAGACACAGGTCAAATACAATGACTTGTCTGTTGAAATATTCCTTGAAAAGTTTTAAGATAAAAGTCTTTAGTTACCTTAAATAAAAAGTGAAATAAAACAGCGTGTTCCATTTGTGTTCCTTATATGTTTTCTTATTATATGATATAATACATTTTAATCACTAGCATCTGTCTCTTTAGGGCGAGTCAGAAACTGTGCAGTGCTAGATATATTACTGTGGCAATTTTTTTGAAACTTGTTTTGACTCCATGTTAAAATTGGTGATATTCTTTCTTATCAAATGATGTTTAGGATGGACTGGCCTGAGTTACTGCATCACCCTTTCTGGGCACAAGTAGAAGAGCAGCTAAATGACAAAGATGAAGAGGTGAAGGAGGACAGAAAAGGAAGTCAAGGAGTTGGTGCAGCTACAATAAAGTGAGTTTATATGGTTTCTTCTGATTTTATAACTGCATTTGTTGCAATTCTGGTGTAAACTGTGCAGTATAGTATACAGATCCAGCAGTTCCTTTCATTTCATTTTTATCTTGCTGTATTACAACAGAAGACACATTGCATTGCCCACCCCCCTAACTCATGTACTAAAAGAGGCCTGCAATGTTCAAATAGCGTTCATTATAAAGTACAATTAAACAGCACAACAAAACAAACTACAGCATCTAGAATTAAATAAATTTTGATTGTAGATCATTAGTTTTTCCAAACTGTGAAAAATCTTAAAATCAGTATTTCAATCAACAGGATATCATTGTTGATAATCATGTTGTCATGAACATGTTTATTAGTAAAACACATATTGCACAATATAGCACAGTATAGCTTTTTTATTCTGTGGTTAAATAGTTTATCTTAGTGTTTGCTGTCCCTCCATATCTGCAGAAGTATCCAAGACACACTCCCTTCTGGAGACCAGACCAACAAACAGCCAAACAGCCAATCAGCACACATCCAGCCACGAAATCAGGTTTCTAAGAAACCGATGGCATCACAGATGACAACTGCAGCAACTGTCAGACCATATGACAGAAGGCCTGGCAGTCAACAAGATGACACAAACAAAACCTGTGGAGTCTTAACGAATAGCCAGGACTCGAATGAGGTGCTAGGAAAGGAGAGAAGAGGAGAAGGGGGAAGAAAAGAAGACAACAATGAAAAGCTGAGTGGAGAGCAACAGATGTGTGGTGCACTGCAGTCCAAGTCTTTCACACTAGGTAACATTCTTCCCGGACTAGATATTTGGCAATACTTATGTGCATTTTGATCCGATCTGTGATTTACCGTATCTGGAGTAAAAATAAATCTGCACTCATAATAACCAAAGTCTTTTTAAACATTAGCCACATGCTCTTTCCAGTTGCAAAAAGCGGGTTTTGTAATCGTACTGTATCTTTTTTATTCACCTGCAAGCATTCTTCATAGTTTGCTTTTGTTCTTATTGTGCAAATCTCATAGTCAATTCAAATGTCTGCCTTTTGTCCTCTGTGCAAGATCCCAGACATGTCATAAAAAAATTGAAAATGTGATATATCATCTTAAATATGCACTTTCCTTCTGCAGGTAACGTATCAGATCTCAAACCAAAGAGTGGTCAGAATGAAGACGACACTGAGGGCATTTTTCTGCTCAGGTATTTTAATCTGGATGCTTGTTTTGTTCTTATTCAGTAAATATACTGATGGCTAATTCAGAAATGAGAATTAGAAATGAGAATTTGAATTTAATCATGGATACTGCACATAATATTTAAAGTAGTACACCAGTTGTGCCTGTAAAGCTACAGAAGATCATCCTAATGTGCATAGATCTAATAAGGAAACCACAATACAGGTAGTACATTGTATTTTAATTATTGGCTCCTGTTGTCTTTTAGCTCCTGTGCCATTTCAAGGAGGAGCCTCACTACCTCAGATTCTTCTAACCAGAATGCTGAACCTCAGGTTGCTGCCGCCATATTCTCTGTATTTTACTTGAGTGCAATATTTTTCTGTCTAAGTTGCATTCAGGTGTGGGTCTGAAACAGGAATACTCCATTTGTTGTGTGCAACAAATGCCCAAACCTCGTCTTTATTTGGAAGTATTTTTAAGACACTGGATTATTAAAAATTCTCTAAGTATATGATTATTTTACAGCATTTAGTAACAGTAACTACATTTTAGTTGTAAATGCTTTGCTTACATTTGAAAAAAAAATCACTGAATTACTAAATGGGTATGAAGAACATAGCAAGAGCCTCAGAAAACTCCTTTTGTCAGTGAACACAAGTAAGTGCTATTGTGCATTTTCTGGGAGTGAGGTGAGTGTTTGCTCCGTTATAGGTTTTATCTAGGCTGTTGCATCTGTATGTGTTTTTGCTAAATCCTTTTTGTCTCTCTTGTGCTCTGTCCCTTTCTTTTAGGTCAGCACAGGTGGTGATATCACATCCTGTGTGAAAGCTCTCCTCTACACTGACTCTGACCTCACTGTCACACCAATAATCGACAACCCTAAGGTAGTGACATTGACTCTAATTTGACAACAGCTATTGCTGAGTTTCCTTTTGTAAATAAAGTTGCAGTTAAATACTGTAGTATAAGGCAAGCAACACTAATATAAATGTCTTAAGCTGACAAAAAAATAAAAAAGGTTATGATGTAATGAGTTCTTTACTGGTCAGGTCAACCAACATTTCCAGGAAGGAAGTAAAGTTTTTTATGTTGAAGCTGAGACTGCTCATACTGAAATCCTCATGTGTTTTTCCTTCTTTTTTCCAGATTCTGAAGTCTCCTCCTGTACGGTTTGATCCTAAAACCCTTTGTGTACCAGCACATTCAGGTACTGTGGTACATTCAAATTAGTTTTCCCAGTTTATGATCATCCTTGCCCACTTTATTTTAAGGTCATTCTCTCCTCCCTTCTCTCAGTTGAAAAGCTGCAGTCCCTCAGTGATGAAAACTGGAGTGTCTTCGTCTTCCAACTCTGTTCATTCTTTGAAGAGCAGAACTCGTCCACTCCTCCCTCCTCCTGCCCCACTGCTGCTCCTCCCTCCACCGCCGCCCGCTCCAGACTCAACCTGCTGTGTTACCTTTGCTGTGTTGTTGGACACAAAGATATTGCTAATGGACTGATAAACTCAAACCTGGTAGGACATTTTTCAATTCACATAGGATGCCTTTAGGAAATTAAATCTGACTGTTTTTTGTCAATGTATTTAAAAAACCACATTTGCTGGTAATATAGTCAGTTATAAAACTCAGTTTACTACACTGCATTGAGTCGTTGCCTCAGTTGTGATTGTGTTAATGAAGAGTCACAATAGATTCATTCATGGCTAATTAAAAAAGATTTCCCGTTCCTCTGTGTTTACTAAGCACACAGAACAGACTAAATTCTTTTTACTTCCTTCTTAAAAATTTGGAATGCTTTCAAAATGATACTCTGTATCTGTCTATGTACCCTTAACTCTAACCTCTGCATTCCTTCATTTAGCTTCTACTACTGACACAACAACTACGACAGTCTCCTAACTGGGAAGTGTAAGTATAAATTGTATTTATTTTCTCTATAAATTAAGGAACATAATTATTTCACTCCACAGGTTGTAGGAAATTGTAGGAATTATTTCGTCAAAATCAATATTTACACTAATCTACATTTAACTAAATAAATCATTGGTGTAGTATCTTGTGACTTGGTAGAATACTACTGTCTAATGTAAACTGGATAATTATTCTCATTTTTCTTCATCCCGCTTCTCCTTTTCTCACTCTCCCTCACATACAATGTTATTTAAGTTACTTTAAAAAGATAATTTAAAATTTTTACTCTAAAACTATTAAGGCCAGCACAGAGCTTAGGCTTTTAAAGGAGACATATTGTATCCCCTTTTAACAAGTCATTCTAAGATTTACAAGGTCCCATACATTTTATGTTTCTGCTCAAAGTACCACACAGATTGTTCATAGCACCATGTGGGCAAACTCCACGCTGTCTCTTGGTTTAAATATGATATGGGTCTGTCCTTACCATGGTTACCATCATGTAGCTGCTCTGTTAGAGTCTAGGTGGTTCTGATGGTTTTTGTGGTCCTGACGGTCTGACTGAGGACTGTGAAAATTTTGACATCACAAAAACACATGGCTTGTTTAGACGAGGTTAAATGAAAAACAGCCATTTGTTTCCCCATAATGTTAGTTAAACATTATTTTCAGGGCCCCAATGGTACAAGAAATGAAAATGTAATTTCACAATATGTCTTCCTTCAATTTTTTTTTGACAGAATTTCAAACCTTATATTCTAGTTTTGCTAAGTTCAATTATGTCCTTGATCATAGTGTTTGAAGATAAAATAACAAGAAATTTCATTTTGAAAACAAAATCTTTTCCAGGAGAAGCAAGATTCTCCGAGTCATGGCTCTGCTGGCTCTGCACTGCACTGAACTGGGTGCAAATACTCCTGTGTCTGAGGTTTGGAGACATACACAAACAACATTCATACACACTAGACCTGAGGTGAGCAAATCCAGGCCTGAAGAGCCGGTGTCCTGCAGGTTTTCCAACTGCCTCTGCCCTGACCTCTGTATCTTCCAGTTCCACACTAACTGAACACACCTGATCCAGGTCATCAACAGTGGGTAAAGCAGGGGCAGTTGGAAAACCTGTGGGGCACCGGCTCTTGAGGCCTAGATTTGCCTAGCACTAGACTAAATATTTATGTTTTTTTTTTTTTTTAAACTGGTATTATAACAAAAATGATGTCATTACGTGATAAATGTTGTACAAATACAAGGTAAACAGTGGATGAAGTCCACTGTTTACTGTTATTGAACACTTCAATAACAGTTGTTATTGAAGTGTTCAATAACAAGAAAAAAACATCTGAATGTACAATATAAACAGGTGTAAACTCCAAACTTTGTAATGACCTTAATCCCGCAATAATAGTTTGGCCCATGAGGCGGCAGTAGATACCAGGAGTCAAACTGATGTACGTAGAAACACAGAAAACATGAGCAAGTGCTATACTGCTTACAGCACACTATGTCAAACTGCTGCTTTGTTTATATTAATACTATGTGGAATTTTGAAACTTTTTTTTTTTATTTTTAAAAATGTTTTAAGTTGTATTGTCGGAGTTATTCTCATTTTAATCTGTTCAGGATCTTCTCACCAATAATGAAAACTTCTTCAGACCATCATGTAGGGGAAGACTGTACCCGGTCAACTCCAACATTCTACCTACAGATACCAGCAGGTGGCATTAAAAACCTACAGGATGCATGCTTTTGATAGCCTCAGAGTTAATGAGTGTACGACACTCACATACGTGCACACACAAACAACCACAGATAGGGAGATAAGGCTGGCTTTTTGAGTGTCATCAGTTACAAAAGCTTCACTTTATCCTACTATGATCAGGTATAAGTTTCATCATAGCTCTTAATGATATTGCATGTATGACATCTGGAAGTCATTGAAAAATTTTTGTTTTCATTACGTTTCTTTCTTGCAGTGCCCACATATTTGTTTTTGCTCGTATCTGGCATTTTATTTCAAACAATAGAAATTTAAATCCTGAAAAAATAAATGTGATTATGACTATTAGCTGTAATTGCCACAATGCTGGGTTATTTCAGTATGTCTTTTGTTATAGACACATTTTTTCCATATATATTTCTGTCCTAGAGTGTTCATCTTCTGAATCACATCCATTATTTCCATATTCGGATTTCCTCTACAGTAGCTTTTGTCCCTTATCGGCCCCTTTTTCTGGTTTGTCTTTCTCCCTCCTGTTGACACTTTGCTGCTGCTGAGTCGTCACAGTGATTTACAAAATGGCCGACCACGGCATACCAATGTTTATTTTTTTCGGTGTGCTGTTGTTAAAGACAAATGGCGGAACATTTTTTTTCCACTATCCTTGTTACGTCTCAGAAGCTACCACAGGATGACAAATTGCTAAGAAAAGGAGAAAACTGTATGTGTGTCTGAGTCTATGTGTGTCCATCTATAGACTCAGCAGGGGTTCGCTCTGTGTGTGTGTGTGTGTGAGTGAGTGAGTGAGTGAGTGAGTGAGTGGGAGAGCTCTTGTGTGGCAATCATTGTGAGAAGTAGTTTAAATCTTTAACTACTAATATTGGACTTGACATTGGCTTGTCCTCCTCTTCAGGTGGACTTTGATTGGACAGCATGAGGGTTAAGACTTGGTCCAATGTTAGGGTTAGATTTAGGTGAGGTGTTCTGTCAATGAATGTCCCCACAATGCTATTTGGCACAAACATCATGTGTGCATGCATGTCCACATGAGTGTGTATGGGCTATTTCTGAAACAGGTTTGTGTGCTCTCAGCAGGGGTTCTGTTTATGTTTGCTGTTTTGTTTACACCCCACACACATGCCACCCACGCCCTATGTACTTTTATATGCTGTATTCCCATTATGTCTTATATGACAGCAGATGACCATTAAATCAGTGGACACACATACTTCTGGTGTGCACAAGCTTATATGATAGTAGTTGAGAATTTAACCACTGAAATGAGGACATGACTCTGAAAGTGAAAACTTTGTGGGTGGTCCTTACCTTTTTGATAAACCTTTGAAGACTTTTTGGGAGTTAAAACATGGATAGAATTAGGTTAAATTTAGACTTCAGTTTTGATGGCGATAGGTATGGTTGAGAGAAAGTGATGTGTTTTGTCAGAGTCCTCATAATGCTTTTTGGTGCAAACATGAGTGTGCCTGTGTGTGTCTGTGTCTGTGTTGTCTCAGCAGGGGTTCTTCTGCTGCAGTCCTGCTGATTGGAGTGTCAGGGTTGGGCTTAGTTACCATGGTAACTACTCCATGCGTCGATCACCACCCTAACCGCACACACACACGCAAATACACACTTGGTTGTATCTCAATGTGTATTTGTGTCTAACTTTCTCTGTCCGTCCTACTGTGTTCTTGCTTCAGTCTATCTTTGTCCCTCACTCTCCCTGTCTTTTGTCTTAAATAACATTAATTGTGAGTAAAATGTTCTGGGCTAATACAACTAAAATGTGTGTTGTTTTTCCTTGTGCGACTTGCTGTGCCTTAAAAACAAGTACACATAAATTCATATTCACATACTGTCACTTATTACAGTCTTTATTGCTTGTAAAGCTGTGTAACCAGTAAAGCTGCCACTACGTGGTGTTTTTTATGTGGAATCAGAGTCTGAAGGCATTCACAGCAAATTGAAGAAACAAATTTAAAACTTCAGGAAGTTATGTGGAGGGCAAGATGTCTATGGACACACGATGAAAACCACTTGTTTTGATACGTATGTAACTAATACATTTTGGATAGTACCTACTATATATTAAAACCATAGACTATATATTACTGGACAAAGTGACTGTAGCGTCACCCATTAGTTTCTGAAGGGCAGTTTTGAGGCCAATCAGGCTGTCACTTTCTGGCATCTTGGAGCCAAAAACGGGATGTAACCATATTTGGACGAACAGCAGCGGAGCTTATGAAGCGTTCATGCCAGGGAACTCATGGGAAGCTAATATTAGCCGCTAGCTTGCTGACGCTGTGAAACTTCACCACGCAGTGTCAAACAAAGTCATATTACTGTGTTGTTAGTGTAAACACTTACACTCAACTTCAACTTCATGTATAACTATGAACATATTGACGAACTAGAGGATATGAAGGTTTGAATCGGTCCAAGTTCACAAGCAAGCTGTTGCTATAGTGACATGCCAATCAAATCCCAGCACAGCAGTGATTTGTTGGATTATTTGCTGTAATGTCTTAATAACGGAGCAAAAAGTTAAAGATGGACCACCACGTTACTTATTAGAGGGTTCAAATAAAACGTTTGATAACATAATGACCCATGAAAAAATGTATTCACTTAGTATTTTCAGATAGAAGTCCAGTGTATCTCTATGGGAAAACAGCTTCTTGGAGCCAGACGATCGATTCCCCAGCGGCCAAGCGGTGGGATTACAACGTAAAGTTACTTCTGCATTGGCCTCACTGAACAGCCCCGGTTGTTGCCCCTTGATTCAAACTGAATGTACTTTACAGTATAATGTATTTATATGGCAATATTTATAGAAAACTGAGCTACACATGTATTGTTTTCAGGATTTTCATTCTTACAGGAATTGTATTTGATAAGTGGATTAAAAAACTCCATTTGTATTGTCTACACCAATGGCATACAGTGTAATTTAATCTCCACAGACCATTTTGAACAAATGAAACCATGAAGGAGTGTCAAGGTCTGTGCATATCAGAAAAAAGGGAGCTTGAAGAATGACAAAAGTTCAGCAAATTCAGGCATAAAACTGGGTGGAAAAAATTAACATTACCTTTAACTTTTAAAGATGCTACAATACAGCACTGTCCACAGTCACTTTAGTAGAAACAACTCTTCTGTAAAGTTCTGTATAGTCAATTTTTTAAATATTTTTTTAATCAGGTTGGATTTTTGCTCATGCCTATTCCAGGGGTGGGCATACAGTGACACTTGGGAAAAACAGTGCATCTGAATATATGTATAATTTGTGGAAAATGTTTCTCTGTGGGTCTGTCCAGAACGTCACATGTACCATTTATGAGTGTTGCACATTAAGTATGTTTGTACCTATGTGTATGTGTGTATATATTTGATCTGAGACAGTGTTGATGCTGAAATACTGATATGTGTTGAGCGTGTGTATAGGTGTGTACATGTGTGTCTCTGCTCGCTTTTCCACTCTGGCTCGTTGCACAGCGGTGCCTTTCAGCACCCTCTTCCTGGTAGCAGCTGCGTGACCAGTTTTCAAACACACCCCAGAATCTCACTAACCACTCAGCCATTTATGTTATTAGTGGGTTTAGATCAGGATGGTGGGGAGAGAAGAAAAGAGAGGAAAGAAGTGGGAGACAGGCCCACAACCAAAACCAGCTGACTGATATGGGTTTTTCAGGACTGATACTGATTATTAGTAGCTAAGGAGGCCGATAACCGATATTTGGAGCCGATATTTATTTGCAGTAAAAGTGTAAAAATTAGCGTAAAAATGTTGAATAATACAAACACTTAACTTTGTTTAAATGCCTAAAGCATATTTATTTAACCAAACAAATAGAAAATAAATTGCTCCAGAAGTGCATGGATCCTAGACTCACGAGTTATTGTAGTAGTCGTGAGCTGTAGAATTTTTCATGTGACTTTCATGGAAACACACACTGTTCTCCACATTAAATACATTCAACCCATTGATAATACATAGTCTACTGAGAGCAGGATGGGCAAACTAATGTTATGGTAAAAACTAGTCAGCCTTTATCTCATCGTACTTCCCTGCAACAAAACAAGACTGAATTGAATTTCTTATGCGCGCTCTCTCAATCACACACACAGGCTTCTACAATCACGAACTGATTCCAGATCAATATTACGAACAGCATTATTTCAAGTAATTCACAGACATGTCGGGAGGTGCGACTAGCATAGCAGAGCTGCTAATGTTTACTCTATTCGTTTCTCGACACGACAAAACACATCTCCGCCATGTGTGTGTATGAGGATGGTTTCCGCTTCGGTGTCTCTGCCACTTACACTTGTTTAACCAATCAGATGGTGCCGTGGGCGGTACAACGCTGGAGACATAAGTAGCAGGAGATAGAGAGAGGGGCGACTGAGCCAAAATAAAACAGTTTTCAATTGATTTCTTGATCAGCCCTTTGGGTTATGTCAGAATTCCAAATATCGGCGCCGATAATCGGCCTCTACTTTTCACAGGACATTTGGTTAGTATGGATACATGACATTGTTGTGTTTATAGTTTAAGCTAAGTATTTGGTAAGTTAAAAAGTAAATGGGAAAAGTCCAGGATTGCTGGTTAAATTATTACACAAATACCTTCTGCCCTTGCCTCAAGATTTGTTTGCAATAATGGTGAGACATACTCAGCTTTCCAATGTTGAATTCATATCGTATTGAGCACAAGGATCCATCATGGCACCTGGGCAAAAATAAAAGTAAAACTCTTTTGGGAAAGGGTAAGATATGGTGAGAGAGCATGACAATCAGACTGTTACCAACTTCTCACCCTACAATAAAAGCAGAGACAGAAGGTGAGAGGTATTGAAAGTAAGAGAATGAGTGAACAATGTTCTGTGGGTGAGAGAAATAGTGACAGAAATTTGATACATATTTACACGGAAATTTAAAGTAGAACACAGGCTGAATAGACAGAAGTATAGAGTAAAACAATAGCTGCAGAAGGCAAAGATGAGTGGAATGTAAAAAGAAAAAGGTGAGAAGAGAGCGAGAGTAAGAGGAGTGAGGAGGAAGTTGCATTAGATCACAGAGTGTGGAAGCTGGCAGTAATGCTAATGCCAGGAAGCAGTCAGGCAGCACGGCTGTCTCTGCATATACTTAACTCTGTGTATGTGTTTGTGAAGTGTGCATTATAAGTGCATATGATTGTATGATTTAGTGTGCCAAGTTGCTTATGCATCAACTGATACCTCTGAGTACAAGTGGCTCAATGTATTTATTTGCGTGTGTCTGTGACTGTTGTTGCTGTAGCCTAGTTCGAATTAATGGCTTTCCTGCTCTGGTTGCTTCTTTCCAAACCCGTCTTTCCCATATTTCTCTTTTTTTCCCATTTTTTTCTTCCCTGTGTCGGTTTCTGATTCATTCCATCATTTTTCTTCCTTTTCACTTTTGTTATTCCTCAAGATATCTTTTCTGTCATCATAATTTAATAATTTAATTTAAAGCAAACATTATGCATGTTTAATATCATCTTTTATTTTTTTGCAGCACCACAGTGATGCTGTGTGGTTTATTTAGAAGTTCTGGTTGCATTATTATTATAGCGCTGTTCTAGGGTAGAACTTCATGAAGGTTAATAATTTTAGGACAAATCACTAGAAACTATCTGACGATGGAATCTCCCCAGCCACCTAGGGAAGTATTTTTTAGGGGAGCTGGTTAGAAGGGGTGCTGTTTTGAAGTGGAAGTAGTTTAACTCAAACACAGAAGGAAGCTTGCACTTTTTATTTGACAGATACAGCTGAATATCATTTGGACATCATGAACTTACATACAGTAAATCAAGTGAGCTTGTATATCTTTTTTTACTTGATGTCTTGTGAAGCAGGTGAAATTTGATGCAGCTCAGAATTTTGAGTGAGATTTTGAGTGAAAACCTCCTTCCATCAGCAAGAGCATTGAAGATGAAACGTGGCTAGGTCTTTCAGCATGAC
>JAQQAE010009152.1:0-14774 GCA_029823295.1 Pseudamia nigra
TTGAATTGTAAAGCGCCTAGAGATAATCGGCGATTATGATTGGCGCTATACAAATAAAGTTTGATTGATTGATTGATGACATACTGTACTCACATGGCTATGCCCCATTCATCCAAATGCCGTCATGTCCCTATTTCGGCTCCACTTTGACATCCAGGAAGTAACAATCCAATTGGTCTCAAAACAGCAGTCCAGAAATGAGTGACATCACAGTTACACTGTCCACTGATATTTAAAATCTGTTCTATTTGAGGGTTCGCCATCTGTCGCCCTGAACAGCGTGTGAATCGAATCGTCTTGTACCTAAGCCTAAACAAGTAAAAAGTGAACCACATGGCTACAAAGTAAACTGTCTTGTGTCTACTGTATCTGACTTAAGTTGGAAACACAACCCACAGTCCCATGGGGGTGATGTCGGTAGAAAACTCTATAGGTCCGGTTTTGTGAGATGCTGTCTTGAGTCATGGGAACAAACCACCTTTATAGTCATATGAGTTGGAGGATTTGTTCCAGTATATAAAAATTGTTATGTAAAGCTTAGGGTTAGATGGCACCCTCATACAGAGTTAATAATATCATTGCTATTTGTAAGAGGTAAAGTTCTGGTTGAATAACTTCACATCTTGATTTCAGCCTCCCACACAAACTACAACAGTACACTCCCTGAACGCCACGTGACAGAAGCTGGTGAAAGACAGCCCTGGGGAGGTGAACAGAAACCTCTGTGGCCTTCTATTGAAGAGCCAGGATCCTGAATACTGCTCCTCACAATGGACTCTTCACGCCTCGCTGTGTTTCAACCCATGAATTCGGTCTGCAGCTCCTAAGTGTGGCGTGCTATGACTGGACCATTGAAAAATGTGGACTCAGCCTCTGTGGCCTGCAGCGTGGTGGTATTGCCACACTTTCAACAACAACCAACACAGCAAGATGATGAGTGGGAAACAGAGAGAACGATATATTCAGAGACAAACACACAGACTGAAACAGACTGAACTGGGCATATTAATGGATAAAGTGCCAGAGAGAAACCCCCTATCAGCAAAAACACAACAACCATAGCGGCGGTAGATGAGTCTCTTCACTTTGTGCTCGGCTGGTGTGTGCATGCATCCTTCCCACTCAGCTGTGAGGTGGGAGATTTCCTTCACACTCCACCGGGCTGTGGACACACATCACACCGTGTCACCTCCACTCACAGAGCATTAGATCAACTCCCTGTTGAATCACAGACACACTCAGAGCTCCACACAATGAGGGGATGAGCAAGGTGACTGAGGGTCACCTCTGAAACCCAGTGTGAACCGAGAGTCAATTCTCCAGGCTCTAATGCATCCTGGGATCCGTGTGCTTAGGAGAGCTACTCTGGCTCTTAATTGTGCAGCTGCCATTAGGGAACTTTTTTTTACTGCTGCTACTCCATTACAACACATTATGTGTCAATAACAGAGTGGCACTAGGCGCAATTTAAGCTGTAAGTGCTATTTTGTGATTTCTAAGTATTGACGCCCACAGTCACAGCAGTGGGTGGAGATGAGAGGGCGTGTTACCGTGACAACTGCGTGCATCAAACAATCAGTCTGACATTAAAAAGCCACATTCTTTCTATTCTCCTGTCAAACCTCACTGCCAGAATGGATTTAGAGCTGGCCTGAAAGCCTTCTTCACTCCGGACATTCAACAACTTGTGAACTCCTGTTGATCCCGGAGCTGTAGCCAGCTTCCGTGTCAGTAATTCAACACAGATTTAAATAGCACATAATGAATAAACTGAATGATAGAGGTGATAAAACAGAACAAAACGTGGCAAAATGTGCTGAACTATTTCACTAATATCTGTAACGTGTGGTTATACTGTAACTTCTCCAACCCACCCACAGACTCACTGTATGGTCACACTTCTCATCTGTATCTCATTTCATGTCTTTACAGTAGCAACAAAACACTTTACAGAGACCTGCAGATTAAAATGAACAAATCACACATTTTCACTGCTGACAGACTAAAGAAACGCACTGCACCATAAAACAAAAGCACTGGGATGAAGTTGACCCTACATCTTTGACAAAGATAGCCAGAAAGTCAAGATGGCCCAGTCCTAAAATGTATGATATATATATGAACAGGTTACATAGATAATTGGTAAAGCTGCATTTACAAACAGTGTCCTTATTACCTGGATGTAAATGGGATTTCTGACTCAAAGTCCTGCGTGAGTCATTTAAACAGGTGGCAAATCACATTACATGTTTCTGAATTTACACCATCATTACATAAGATCTGGACACAGTGTGATCCAGATGATCTCCAAATGAGGTCAGACAGACCTGATCACTGTCTAATCCAGAGGAGGGCAGTACTCAAGTACTTCCAAAAATGTACTTCTGACGGTAGCTTGTTTGCAGAATAATTTTACTCTTACATAGTTACATTTGGGATGAACAAAGGTACTTCTACTCAGTTACAGTCAGTAATACATTGTTGCTGTTACTGTGTTTGATCCAAATGATGATAAACAACAATGAAATGTGGTGCTACTGTCAACCCAAAACAGTGAAAATCAATAAAGCAACAAAATGAGCTGAAATTAACTAAACAACCAAATAAACAAATGAAAATCAACAACATAAGCAAGCAAATGAACAAAAATGAACAACATAACCAACAAAAATAACAAAATAAGCAAAGAAATTAGCAAGAGTATCAAAATAATTAATTGAATTAACAAAAATGAAAAATATAACCCACAAAAATACCAAAGTACACACTAACATAGACAAAATTAATTAAAATAATTGAATGATTTAAAGAAATGAACAAACTACACAACAAAATGAGCCAAAAAAAACAATGAACCAAATAGACTTGCAAAAATCAACAAAATAGTCCAATAAATGATCAAAAATGAAAAATATAACCGACAAAAATAACCATGTAAGCAACAAAATTGACAAAATTATCAAAAGAATCAATTAAATGAACAAAAATAAACAAGACAACCAAGAAAAATAACAAGATAAGCAACAAAACCGACCAAAAGTATCAAAACAATGAATTAACAGAAATGAAACAAAACAAAATAAAACAAGCTACAACACAGGCAGAAATGAACCAAATAGCCAAATAAACTAACATAAATGAGCAAAAGCAACAAAGTGTGCAAAAATAATCTAATATAAACCAAAGAATCAAAACAATCAGCAAAAATGAGCAACGTAACCAGCAAAAATTAAATCAGCAACAAAATTAGCAAAAAATATATATAATAATCGACTGCATTAACAACAAATCATTGCCATTAAACAGTGTTGAACAACATGCATTTTTACATTTACTTGGTTCTGAATTTGCCACTGTGTTAACAACAATTACTGCAACATTTCCACAGTTTTTACCTGTAGATAAATAATGCGTTCCAACACGTTATTAGCCTATGATAAATTCTACAGTATGAATAGCGGTGCACATGGTGTGTTTGCCAGTGAACTAATGCAGCAAAGCCACTGATGCCCTTTGCCTTACAGCTAGAACAAAAGAACAGGCATCAAAACCGAGATTCCCTTCTGACTGAAAGAGAAAAATTCATGGGATTGGAAAGGCCAGGTAGTTATTTAGAGCCATGACAGTGTTAGTATTAATACATTCACACTCTGACAGTATCATAGATGAAGATATTTCCACTGGAGGCACTTGCCAGACATGCCAACAGACTGACATTTGTGTCAACGGGAGGGGAAATGCTTGAGAAGAACAAGAGCGTTTGATTGTAGAAAGCTGGAAGTTCACACTGTTTTGGGAAACCATGTTGGCAATGTGATGAGGGGAAAGAATTGTAAATGAACGCTCAGTGGGATGGAAGTGTTTCCGACTTACCAGAGAAACTCAAATCTCCTCTTTTCTCCTCCCCGGCTGAACGTCGGCCACTGCTTCTCTAGTTTTCTTCAGTCTGTTCAAAGGAAAATGATAGAGAACATGTTTTAGTTTTCTCCATTCAAGGATGTAACCAAGGAGAGCGTGTCGGACATATTTTCTGGCCTGGCACATTAGTATCACTTCACAATGGACCTTCTAGCCCATGTTTGGTTTTATAATAATCTGCTAAATCTCCTGCTCTGTCACAGTCATGCATGGATTCAACCGCAGGATGTTCCAGCCATAAATCTCCTTATTATCAAATGCTCAGTCCTGTAAAATTGATCCATTTTAAACGTGATTGTCCCTGAGCGCGTTGACTTCACGGAAACGTACTTTAAACACATCCAACCGTGATGACCTGTGACGGCGAAACGCAAACATTGATGCTGCGTGAAGCAAAGGGTATAATCAAGACTGATCGACGCAGCTGCTCAGACAGAAATATATTTTATCTAGCCCTTCATTTTTCCGTCAGTTTTAAATGACCCATCGTTCCTTACCCCATACTTTTCCTCTTTCTTCGATCATACTGTTGTATTCAGTTATATTTTGTTTTTCAGTTTCATCTTAATTTGTCTCCTCTTTTGTCCTCTCCGTTGCTGCCACTTCATTCCATTTTTAACCTGTCAGACTACAGCCAGGAAACAAATTGATACTTAGCTACTCAATGGCCCATGATCGCAAGACATCGCCTGAATAATGTAGCCACCAAATAGAAATGTTTTGAGTGATTTTGAAAGTGGAAATGGCAGATACAAGCATGTTGCCAATGAAACATCATGAAACCAGTATTCACCTTTGACTGTTTGTTCATTCGTTTGTTTGTTTTTTCGATCATTGGTTGGTTGGTTCGGTCGGTCTGGCTGTTGGTCTTTTGGTTGGTCATTTGTTTGGTCGTTCATTCGTTCAGTTGATCACGAGGGATCATGAAACCAATATCCACCTTTGATTGTTTGTTCATTCGTTTTGTTTGTTTTGTTCATTCGTTTGATTGTTTGTTTATTCGTTGGTTGGTTGGTTGGTTGGTTCGATCGGTGTGGCTACTGGTCATTCTTTTCGTCAGTAATTAACTTGGTCATGAAACCTTTGTTTACTTATTAGTCATTTAATTGTTTACTCATTTTTTCACCAGGGATCATGTTACTAATATCCACCTTTGTTTTGTTTGTTTATTTGTTTGTTCATTTCTTTGTTCATTCATTTGATTAGTCATTTGGTCATTTGTTTGTTGTTTGGTTGTTTGTTCATTCGTTCATTCAGTAGGTTTCTTCTTTTGTCTCCATAACGACTAGAACTAAAAAACTCAAAATTTTAATGAATTGTTTTTGTCTGTATGCATCTTTTATGTCGTTTTCACCTTTTTCATCTTTTTGGATTTTTTTATGCCATATGTTGTCTTTTTGTATCTTTTTGTTGTCTTTCACGCCATTTTCATTTTTGTTCAGTCATCTAGATCAACATCATTCTTTTTTGTCTTTCATGCCCTCTTTTATTTTCATCATCTACATCATTCTTTCTTGGCTTTCATGTCTCTATCATTTTGTATCTTCTTCATAGTTTTCATCATGTTGTTGTGACCTTTTGCACTTCTTTTCATCTATTTGCATCTTTATTGTTGCCTTTGCCCTTATAGGCCATATCATCCAGCTCTATCTTCTTTTTTTGACATGTCAAGGTGAATCAAACTGTCCCCACAACAACCGAAAGGTGTTTTTCGTCTGTGGCTGTAAGTTCTGGATCTGAAACTGGAGACAGAGGACACAAAAAGGCTCAAATGTCTTTTCTTTTGTCTCCTCCTCAAATCGTTTCACAGTGAATACTGACACGCCGACTGAAATCGATGAACAAAATGATTGAAGAAGCCAATCCAATTTAGTCCTAGCAGCGGCTTATCGACTTCAGTGTGCTGCTCTAAATAAGAGTGAGGAAGCCCCACGGACAGAAGCCGCCGTTTCCACTCGGTTAAATGTGAACACTGCTTTTCCACATGACTACACGGACACAACCAAAAACTATGGCTTTACATCCATTGTCTCTCCTACAGTCACTGGTGTTTTCGTCCATGTTTGATTTCTCCAAATCATTGTCTATTCATGTTGTTATTATTTGTTATTTCGTTCATTATCGTCTTCATTTTGTTCATTTTGTTTATCATGTTCATTTTTGTTCACAGCATGGGTCATTTTGTTCACTTCTATCCAATTTCTTCATTTTGTTACTGATTGTACTCACTTTTAGACATTTTCTTGAGTATTTTGTAAATTTTTCCCCCATTGTTCATTTTGTAGAATGTTCTTTTTATTTTTGTTCATGTCAGGGATCATTTTTGTACATTTTCTTGAGTACTGTCTTCATTTTGTTGCTTGATTTAATTTTTTTTAAATTATTTTGTTTATTTTTCCTCATTTTGCTGCTTATTTTGTTGATTCTTGAACCAGTTGTTTTGATTTTGTTCCTTATTTTATTGGTTTTTGGACACTTTCTTGATTACTATGTTCGTTGCTGTTCATATTACTTGTTTTGTTCACTTTTGTTCATTTTTTTCGATTATTATTTCCATTTTTATTCATGTTATGGGTTATTTTGTTTCTTTATCCAATTTTGTTCCTAATTGTATTAATTTTTGTACATTTTCTTGATTATCATTGCTTGACTTGTTTATTATCTTAATTATATTGTTCATCTATATCAATGCCATGGGTCATTTGGTTAAGTTTTTATCCAAATGTCATCATTTTGATCCTTAGTGGATTCATTTTTTTATATTTTGTTAATTATTTTGTTCCTTTTATATGTGAGGGATTCTTCTGTTCATGTTTTATCCACTTTGTAGCTTACTACATTCACTTTTGTACATTTTATTGAATATTGAGTTCATTTTGCTGCTTGTTTTGTTCATTTTTTTATACTTCATTAATATTTTTAGCCAAATTTGTTAATATGTTGCTTATTTAATTCATATTTGGTATGTTTTCTTGATTTTATAGTTCCTTTTTGCTCATTCCGTTGGGCAAAAAGGGCAAAGAGATGCAACACACTCAACAATATATCGAAAAATTTCAAAATTAACAATTTGAAGAAATAAATGATAAAATGATCAATGCACAAACATAATGTGGCCAAACAATAATGAAAAAAGCAAAAATAGACAATTAGATCACACGCAGTAAGTCCTCCAAACATGGACCTTTCTGCACCTTTAATTGACATACGTAATTCCACAGGATGACGTGATTGTGATTTAATTAATTGTGCAGCTTTACTGAAAACACAGAAGTTGTCTCGTTGCCTCGTTGTCCATTTGTTTCTGTGCTGAAAAATCCTCTGATTAAAAATGAAGCCCATGAATAAAACACAACAAAATGACCTTTCTGCATCCCGTCTGAACGAGCTGAAGCTGATCCCATCAAAGCGACCTCCCTCCGTGACATCGACCTGGGCCCCCCCGCCGTCCCACTGCCCGCCTCGGCATCCACGGGATCTAAAACTGATCTCAGACCAGCCCAGCTCTTTCAATGAACTGGAGTGGGATGGAAAGTGGAGTTTGAGAGGAGAATGCCAACGGTGGGCAGCAAATGACACAAACACTGGGAAAAGATAAGAGTCACAGGGGAACGTGGTGGCAGCGTTTTTAGTGGATCTCCTGATCTTCATCAAAATGTTTAATACTGAACACTTGAATTTGTATGTTTTAAACAAGCTTTAATGATGAGGGAATAAAGTGACCAAAATAAAGGCAAACATATTTACTAAACATCTTATAGAGAAATAAAAATGAGCAAAAAAAAGCAACTAAATGAATGAAATTGATCAAAAAAAAATTTTTTTTAATCCCTAAATGAACTAAAAGTAAACTAATGAAAACAATGCACAAGACAACCCAGAAAATGAAGCAAATTTCAAAAATAGTAAAAAAATTTAAGAAAACGAAACAAAGATTTTAAAAAATGAATGACAGCGAACAAAAACAATAGTAAAAGGAAGAACAAGTGAAGAAAAATTTGCCATAAAATGGGCAAATCCAAAAAGTTTGAAAAATAAAGAGAAATTAACAAAATAATTGAAAAATGAACAAATATGAAAAAATATACAAAAAATGAGCAAGAAAAAATAGAAAGTGAAATGAACATGAACAAAATAATACGAGCATAAATCGTAATTATAGTAGAAATAGCGGCATTAAATAATTAGCAATGAGTAACAAAAAACCCAAAAAAAAAAACTTATTTAAAATAGCATTTTTCGGACACCCAAAGGACTGATATCATCAGAAAACCACTCATTAAACTGTTTACTGGGAAGCAAATGCACATGTTATGGCAACGTCTATGTCCTAAATCCCTCTGGGAAAACTCCAGGCTCACGAGCGCTGACAAACAGAGACACAACAACACACAACTGAATCTTTAATGGACGTAGAGTGGACGCATGAAAATTTAACCAGCGGGAAGAAGCTGTCAACACAGTTACATTTGGCCACGACGAGTAGGAGTCAAAAAGGCTGAAACGGAGAAGGAGCGAAATAATCTATTCAGTTACATAAAGGACAAAATAATCAAGCTAATGAACAAAATGAATAAACTAAGCAACAAGTGGGCATATGTACACTTACAAAAATCAGCTACTATTAACAAGATGAACAAAACAGGCAACGAAATAAACAAAGAGGTGAAGAAATTAACCAAAATCATCAAGAAAATGAACAAAAGTGGACAAAATAGTCAAGCAAATAAAAAAATGAACATAATAAGGATAAGTAAACAAAATAATCAGCAAAGTAAGGAACAGTAAAGATGTCAAATAAACAAAAATGAACAATAGAATTATGAAATTGAACATAAAACACAGATGACAAATGTGCAAACAGCACCACATTAGCTGAATAATAATAATAATAATAGTTAAATAAGTTAAAAAAAATAATAAAACACCCAAAAAATTTAACACAAGTCACCAAAATAAACAAAAAAAAATTAAGTAATCAAAGGAAAATAAAGTGCCTGTTAAAAGGCAGTATATTATTCTCTAATTAATTCCCCAAAACGAAGCTCTTCACTACTTGAGTAGTTTTGTACGTATGAGATACTTGTTTACTCTTACTCAAGTACTTCTGTGTATGAGTACTTCCACCTGAGTCATCTCAATTGTCAAGTAACAATACTGTGTTTACACCAGTGGAGTGTGACATCTATCTGTTGTTGTGCAAAAGGGCCATGTGAGGACGTGACAGCAGTCGATGCAGCCAATCGGGTTTCAGTGTTAACCCCGGTTCAATGTAAGACGAAGTCAACTCCCTCGCTGTAAACAGTGAGTTAAGCCTGCTGATGGTTAGTCATAATAACACAAAAACAAACTAAGATGTCAGCATCAATCAGACACGTTTTGCTTTTAAAATGTGTATTGGATTGATGAGGCTCTACTGATGACCTCGTGTGGACCCAAACAGAGAAAAAAACACACCTGAATATGAGAATGGATCAAACGCATGGCTTCAAATAAACACATATACAGCTTTATACATTCAAAATTATCTTTTAGCAACCAGACAGTTCACTGTAGTCACACTCCTATCATCTTTGACAGCAACTCCCGCAAAACAAAAATCCTTCTCAGAGGAAATTCAGGCTGGTGTTCCTCACTACCAGGTGAACGTACGACAAGGAGCAGTCCAAAAGTTCATAAAACTCGCTCTGTATTTTTGCTCTTGAGTCTCTTCCAAAACCATAGTCTGTATATATAACTGGACAAAGTGACTGTGACCCATTAGTTTCTGAAGGGTCGTTTAGAGGCCAATCAGGTTGTCACTTCCTGGACGGCATATTGGAGCCAAAAACAGGATGTAACCATATTTGGACGAATGGCAGCGGGGCTAATGAAGCGTTCATTCCAGGGGACTCATGGGAAGCTAATATTAGCCGCTAGCTTGCTGACGCAGTAAAACTTCACCGTAGTCTAGTGTATCTCATGTATAACTATGAACACAATGCATAAATAGAAGATACGAAGGTCAGAATCAATCCAACTTCACTAGCGAGCTGTTGTTCACTAGTGAATCACAGCAGTGATTTGTTGGATTATTTGCTGTATTATCTTAATAACGGAGCAAAAAGTTAAAGCTGGACCACCATGTTACATATTAGAGGATCCAAGTAAAACGTTTGAGACCCTGAAAAAAATGTATTTGCTTAGTATTTTTAGACAGAAGTCCAATGCATCTGTATGGGAAAAAAGCTTCTTGGAGCCAGACGATCAGTTCCCCAGCGGCCAAGTGGTGGGATTACAACGTAAAGTTACTTCTGCATCGGCCTCACTGAACAGCCCCGGTCGTTGCCCCCTGTCCCTAATGCATGACAACTGTCTTTCCATTTTACACCATTGCACCATTGTGCTTCAAACTTGGTGGAGATTCAATGTCGTGTGGTCGTCGGATTCCAACTAAACAAAGGCTCAAACACTGACGAATGACTGATACGAATATTTGGATCGCCCCTTGTAGGTAAGGAATTCATAGACCACAGAATCTGCATGTCGTCTATGATCTGAATGGAAAGACAGTTGTCATGAATTGGTGAAGGATCGGAAAATGTAAAGCACAAATGTACCTCTGTGTACTTCCACCGCATCTTCTGCAAACAACCATCTCATGCAAGGTCAGAAAAACTCGACTTTCACCCATTATTTGATCTTTGTCTCCACTCCATACTGTCTACACACTATAACCTACTGTGTGTTGTGCCTTAAATGTAACATGTTTCCTGCCTTTCTCACTTTGAAGAACTCAACTTCTACACAGTATTTGATCTGAGTACGTGATCTTGTGGCCTGGCCATAAATCTCAGACACTATATACTGTCTACTGTACTGAATAAAAAATTTTTATAGCTACTGCAGAGTTTTAAAACTTACCTGTGTTGTCTAAATAATCAACAAAATAAAGAAAAACTGATAAAATAGACAAATTTAACACAATAATTAACATTATGACCAGAAAATAGAGAAAATAATCAACAAAATTAAGTAAAACCGGACCAAATACTCAACAGAATGTAAAAAATAAAACAAAATAACTACCAAAATGAAGAGAAATCTATCAAAATAAACAAAACCTGGAGGTCAATACAATAGAAGAAAATTTTTAAAAATGAGCAAAAGCCAAACCAAATAATCACTACAATGAAAAAAACAGCAACAAAGTTAACAAAAATTGAACAAAATCAACAAAATGAAACCAATAAATTAGACAATGAAGAACAAAATACTCAACAAAATAGACAAAAACTAATCTAAATAAATAATAAAGGAGAAAAATTAATAAAATAACCAACAAAATCAACAACAATTGAAGAAAATTATCAATAAAATAGACAAGGCAAAATTGTGCAGAAAATGAATAAAATATGCAACAATATGGTCAAAAACTACACAAAATGACCAACAAAATGAACAAAAACTCAACCAAATAATCAATACAATGGAAAAATGAACAAAATAAACAAAAAACTACAAAAAAAATCACATATACACCATCTAAAATCAGAACAATGGAAAATAATAAATTGAACAAAAATTGAATAAAACAAATAAAACCTGTACAAAGTAATCAACATGATAGACAAAAGTGAACTAAATGATCAACAGAATGAACAGAACAAGAGGAAAATAACCAACAAAACACACAAAATGTATCCAAACACAGAATTTAACAAAAAAAATTAACAAAACGAGCAAAAAAGATGAACAGAGACTCAATAAAATAATCAATAAAATGGCCAAACAAGTTGATATTTTCATGGATTTTATGTTATATCACACACGTCATATAAACCTCTAAACCCAAAAAAGATGGATTTCCTCAGGTCACAGAAGACCAACTGTTGAGTCTTTTCTGCAGTGTGGAAACAAACCATACACCCGTGGAATTTTCCATTTGTCATTTTCGTCACATTTGTCACGCTAAAATAGACGTTTTCCGTGAGATACGACAGGGGCACAGGATGAAGATGTTCCCAGGATGACTTTATCTGCTGGGCCATCTGCAGATAATGCGATCCCTTCGTCTAATGAGAGCCCGCTGGTTTCTTACTGTCGGCGGTGTTGTTTTATTTGTATGCATGCGCCCTCGGTGACGGTCGACGGGACTCACTAGCACCAGCGCCGTGGCCTGGGGGTTTAATTTGAGCCTTTTGCCTAATGAGAGGCAGAGTGTCTCCCAATGAAGCATCATTACTGCCAAAGAGGGGAGAAATAATTAAACCCCTGAACACGAGTTTCCCCTGCAATGCATTTACATCAGGGGCCATGACTCAAAGACATGGATGTGCTCTTATTGCTTTTACACCGCCGACAAGCTGAGGGAATAAACAGCTGAATTAAAATGATGTGTTGATATTCTAGTGCTGTAAAACTATCCAGAAAATGTTAATGACACGGGCTGATAGTGAAGAGAAATGAGCACTTGTAGTCATTTTACTGCAGAGAAGATTCCACTTCATTTACAACATTATAAGAAGCATCCGCATGCCTTCAACTAGCTTGTCAGGGTGCAAAATTTTATATCATGGTATTTTTATTTGATAAGACCCTCCCAGGGACTGTGTGTTGTATGGGGTACAGGAAGTCCTGGGGTCTTGCAGTATATGATGGCATGGGACTGACTAAAATGCCGGCCCAGTATGGCCCGACTAGAGCAACCTGGCGGTGGTACAGTAACAACTGGTTGATCGTGTACAGGGGTAAGTATGCAGGCCCCCATGTTCTGATTCTAGCGTAGCATTGTGGGTGTGGAGGTCAGGGCATCAGGACCTTAATGATGCAGTTGGCAACTTGAAGAAAATCTAGTACTTAGTCTGAAAATCTTAGCACCTACAGCTCTCATCCTCTGCCCCACTTTCTCCTGTTTCTCTAAGCCAATCCTCCTCAACACATGTTCACCATTCCACTACAGACACTTGAGCAACCACAGGCCTCACAAACATATCTGAGCGAGAGCAACAATGATTGCTCATCATATCCCAGTGCTTTCATCGCTATTATGAAACAACAGCCTTTCACTCTTTACATAAAAAGCAAAGAAAATGCAATGAAAACATTCATATCAGAGTAAGATGAACAGTCACAAAACCTTTTTGAACCACGCTGATCACCATAATTAGTGTGATGAATAAACCTAACAATAGACTACTTGCACTTTTGTTCTGACATGGGCTCTGACTGGCTGCTGATTACAGCCTGCAACGTGGTGTCAGTCCTTCACAGTTGCTCTGACCGGCTGCTGATCGGCTCCCGGTCACAGAGGACCGCAGGCGCTGGGTGTGACTCTTCCTTACTAAAAGAGGAATTGGTGACTTAGCTCCATGGATGCTTTGTTTCTCAGCCAATGCAATGCTCAGCCACACATGCTACAACTGCGGCAGAGCGTGCCCGATGCAAACTGCATGTATGAGGAGAAGAAGCATCTCAGGCATGTGCATGAAAATGATTGACAGCTGACACTACCCTTATTGTCTGATGGTGGGCAGGTGGTGGATATTTAAAATCATTTTAAAGGCTGTTGGTGATGCAGAAGGAGCCATTTTTTCCCCAAAATGCCTGTATTAATGTCCTACTAGCAGAAAATAGTGACAGTTTCAACAAATATGACTAAAAAAAGTTACCAACAGCAGTTTTAAATGTGGCCCTGTCTTCTACAGGTTTAGACCCACTCATGCAACAGCACGTCTTGCACTTCACGTCCAACCAAGCACCGATGCTACCATCCTCTAAACCCACTCCGATCAGGTCTGTGACCTACGTTTGGTTCCTGAGCCCCTAGTTGAGAACCACTGTTTTACACCATATTTTGACTTTTTGCATCTTTTTCTATCTCATCTGAAAAATCACCTCTTAATCTTGTCATCTATTTTACTAATTATTGAAATCAGCTGATTATAGCAACATCACCAACTAAAACTGCTCAAAGATTGAATTTGATCAAATAAGGACAAATGGCAGATTATGAACTGATACTTTTTCGAGATCCTGAAAAAAATACCAAAATAAGCAACAAAATGAGCAAAAATGAAGACATCGAGAAAAATAAAATCTCACCAACAAAACTTAACAAAAAAAATCATACAAAAAGAAAAAGTGATCCAGTGACTTAAAGTTAAAGTGACTTGAAATAGGACAAGTGATCCACATATTTAGTTACTTAACAAAAATACATTAAAAAAACAACATACTGAACACAAACAAGCAATAAAAAATTAAACTGAGCAAAATAACCAAGTAAATTAAGACAGCAAATTATCAAAATGAGCAAACTAACCAACAAAATAATCAACAAAAATTTCGCAATAAGCAAATCTTATGCACATTGTGAAGTTTTTCCTTTCCCTCTGTTTGACAGTAACCAGTGTTACCAGGCTCTGGCACAATATTTATGACCATTAATCTAAACTGTACATTGCAGATAAATAACCTGTTAGAATGAAGTATGTGAAGTTGGAATACATTTCACATGATGAAGGTGAGTTGCTTGATTTCAGGAGTACTTGAGTCACTATAACTATAAAGTAACAATAGGTTTACTTGTGTGCTGTTTCTGTTTATATGTGACATACAGGACCAACAGTTTCATGTAAATAAAGAGTGCGCCTCACCTTCCCTCTGGTCTATAAATCAGTTCCTGTCAGTGTGAACATCAGCTGCGTACGACCTGAGCTCAGTTAAATCCCGTGGTAATCCCAAACGCTGCGTATTCCTTGATGGGTCTGCTGCGACTGAGTGACAGTAAACAGAGGAGCCCATTCCCTCACAAATTCACTCCCTCCCCTCCAAACACACCCACGACCCCTCCTCCCCTCCTCCCACGTCCCTCC
>JAQQAE010009153.1:0-14773 GCA_029823295.1 Pseudamia nigra
ACAATTCAAAAGCAATGTCTGATTTTCATTGGTTAATTTTCATAAAATTTTATTTATTATTACTTTTGTCAGATTCATGTTATTTCTGGCCATTGTGGGTTTTCTGTCATTAACAGGGTACCAACAATTTTGTCCACATCTGTATATGTCTTCAATTGGTAAAAATCCATATTTAATGTGTTTTTTTTTTCTCAGCCCTGTGGCAAGAAATGGGACAAACAGTACTGACAAGTTCTCTTTGAAACCAGGTTTAACTTACTAGAGCTCATATTTTCTGTGCCACATAGTTTAAAACATTTTGATAACAAAGGGAAGTCACACTTAATGCTGGTACTTCACTGCAGGAAAAAGTGAAATGTTCGTGTGTATTCTGGCTCTGTTGTAATTGAGAAATGCATGTTTACGGTCATTATAATCTGATAAAACAACAAAATTAAGGTGTCTAAATCTTTTGCACAGTATTGTACATCCCTATAATCAGCTCATGCCTTAGGTTTTCATTTACAAACGTGACTAATATGTGCTTTTGATTTCTGTTAGTATCTGAGCCTGTTGCGGTCATGTGAGGGCTACAATGAGGTGGTGTTCCCCCACTGCTCCTGCGACTCTAGGAGGAAGGGACACGTCATCACCGCTATCAGCATCAATCACTTTAAGCTACATGCCTGTACAGAGGATGGCACACTTGAGGTAAGTGTTTGTGTATGTCTATGTCACTTCCAACGAGGAAGTGCATTCCTTATGTAGGCTGATGTTTGTTGTTATCTTGAAGTGGAACATGGATGTTATTCAGCTTACCCTTTGTCCACTGTGTCCTCTCAGAACCAGGTGATAGCATTCGAGTGGGCAGAGATGCAGCGCTGGGACACAGATGAGGAAGGGATGGCATTTTGTTTTGAGTACGCAAGAGGAGAGAAGAAACCTCGCTGGGTGAAGATCTTCACTCCATATGTGAGTGTCCACATGTCAGCATTGCTTCTACTTATGTTATACACTGTTTATATGATATGTATTTAGTCAGTTGATGTTGGATTATCAAAATTCAATATACTTTATTGTCCCTTTGTTGAAATGGGATTTGGGCTCAGCCCATCTGCAGCTCGACACGAAACAACATACATTAAAGCGTACACACAAATACACACTTGCATACATATTGATGCCTTTTACATTTTGCACAAGGGTGAAATAAAATAAAGTCAAATAAAAGTAGAAGGCACTCTGAGAAAACCTCCGCCAAGGCAATTTATGTCCTCCATATGACATTATTAGGGCCTGTATCCACAGGGAGCGTTTTTAGCACCTGTGGCACTCTCTGTGTTACTTCGTGGACATTACTGCCCAGCACTTACCCCGGTGTTTTTGGTTGGTATGGTTATGTGGAGGTCACTCATCCTTTGGCAGTGACAGTGACTCCTGAAAGGTCCACATTTTGAAATACTAATTTAGATCACAAATCAGTGGTTTAAAATTTTAAACCACTGATTTGTGATCTAAATTTGTGATCTAAATTGTGATCTAAATGCTATGTGCTAAGATGGTGATCCAGATCACCAGAAAATTTAATCACCTGTTCCTTCTCCCTTTTCATACCTTTACTGAAAATGACCATCAAAATCCATTCACAGCTTTTTGAGTAACCTTGCTAACTAACTAACAAACAGCAGCACTCCTTGACCGAGGTAAAAAAATAAAATACATAAGGACAGTTTAGTGTTTGTAAAAGTAGATTTTATGTAATTTCATTCATATTTCATAACACATGTATTATTGAGCAATTTGTCTAAATTGTTAGAGGGATAGATCAAAGAAAAGGGTAACCTGCCACTGTTGTTCCAGGGTGATTGTGTTGCATTGTAAGACTGGCTGTGTGTGTTGTTTTTCTTTCTCTCCCAGTTTAACTACATGCATGAATGCTTTGAGCGGGTCTTTTGTGAGCTGAAGTGGAGGAAACAGGTACAGACCACTCCTTTCCTCTTTTTTTCTGGGAAGCACATAACTCAAGTTTAAAATTCTGAACTAATTATAACTGGTGGTGGAAGTGCTTGTGCTCAGCTGTGATACTGAAAGGCAATTTGAGGAACTTGTATTTTAAGTATGCCGCATTATGCTTCTGCTGCACTCCATTTTACAGGCAAACATACATTTTACGCCATTTCAGGTTTAGTCATCAGTTTTGAATGTCTCATCACCTTCCTGTCTAGTGAAAACCCAGAATTTCACGTGTTTATTTTGAAAGCAGCTTTAAAACGAATCTGAAACACATAGTACTGTGCAAAACATTTAGATTGTTGTTTTATTAGATTATAATGACAATAAACATGAGTTCCTCAGTCACTTCAGAACCAGAATATGCATAAAACGTTCTGTCCCCATATGGATTTCAGCATGAAGTTGATTCATTTTTGTGAATGTGTGTGGTCATTATTAAGTTGAAGAACAAGACGAGATTAAAACATATCCAAAGTGCCTAACATGTTTACACAGTATTGTATAATAGTGAAACACCTACAAAAGTTATTTTACTGCATAATGACTGTTTTGACATTTTACTGAAAATGCTTATGTGATATGATGAATGCAGAACTTCTACTTCTAGAGACGTATTTCCAAAACACAGTATTAGTATCTGTTTAAGTAAAAGTTCTGTATTCCACTACTGAAGTTCAGATTTGCAAATGGTTCCTACTGATTTCTTTGCTTTCTCTTACACATCAGGTTGAGGAAGAGGCATCTGACAAAGACAACAAAAACTGCAGCAACAACGGTAAGCAGAATCTTTGTCCTAAATGCAGAAAAAAACATTTTTAAACTAACACGGGCTGTAAACGATAAAAAAAAAGCCACAGTGATGCAGATGTTTGTATCACTCTTCAGTTTTTAATCTATTTTTCAGCCACTACCCCAACATTCAATAAAGCCCATTGCTGATGAATGCTCCCTGTACCATCTCTGTTCCAGAATATCTGCCTCCTCTGGAAACACAGCAGAAGGGATGGCGCCACCTAGGGGGAGAGATTGCAACATCCTAAAACCATCAGTCCTCATCTAAATCAGAACTGGTCCGCCTGCATCATCACAGCCACTTCAGAGAGCGCCCATCGACAGACACAGAACTGAGTGACAGACTGATGTGATCCATGCCCCGAAACAAACGGAAGTGACCAATTTGGGAAATAAGAATAGTCACACATAAAAAGAAGAAAAAAAATCCAGGGAAACACGAAAAGAGCAATGAAAGCAAATAAACAAAAGTCAACTTTCATGTCATTTATTAGATCTCCATAGCGTGTCTTTTGTTTCCTCCATGCATCTGACCTGTGATGTGAGGCTCTGGCAGGACACAGGAGATTCTCACTGCTGGCTAAGCTGTAACACATAAGATATGTGTGTAGTCCATATAGTGTGTGACTGGCCAAGGCTGCCACAGTGCAGAGGGAGCACTTCAAAGATGGGAGCTGACATCTGGCACGGGATTGTGACGGTCGCTCCAAAGCCTTCAGCGTGGCCTCATCTGCTGAACTGAGAGGACACGATGGAGACGAATACATGGAGGGAGGGATTTTTCACTTCTTTTACAGGCAGTGATTGAACAATATCATGCTTAATACTGATGCTGGACATTGACGCAAAATGATGTTTTGTGTGGGAACAGATGTATTCTGTCATAGGCTACGCACATATGATTAACTGACGACATAAGGGGGGACATGTTCATCGTAACATGTTTGACCATTTTGACTCTGATACAGTGAGTATTATAAGAGCTGTAGCAATTGGTTTCTCAGTCTAATAGTGAACTAACTGCATTCAAGCCGCTCTTACTAATTTCTCACATTATCTGCGGGTTTTTTTCATGCTCCTTAAAGAGGACATCTGTTGGCAGTCGACCATTAATGTCAGTACGGATATTTATCCCCTCTCAAGTGTTTTATTGTGGTGATTCTGCAGAGCTTGGAGGTTGAGAGGCACAGGCTTTCTTAAATGTCTGCAGCAGACATTTCCTCTGAAGTAAAAGCTTGTTTTTGTGGCACAAAGCACTAATATTTTTGAAATGTCTTAGATTTTAATTCAGGATACTGACAGATTACCGATTTATGTGTGGTTGCAGATTAGTTGATGGAAACTGAAATTGCAAACTGAAATTGCAGTTTTCCGATTAGGCAGCAGGGAGCAGCAGAGTGTAAGAGAGCTGGAGTGGTATGTTTTGAGCAGAAACTAAATCTGAATCTTCCCAGAGCTTCTTAAAGAGCGATCCCTTGGGCTCTGTAACTCAGCCACCAAAGTATCACTCCTCTGCATTTTGTCCATTAACCACATCAGGAGGACAGGTGGTTTGTGTGGAAGTGTGTGTGGTACAGTGAGTAAATGGTGCATGAAGTAGAGTGACTGCAACCACAGCCACCAGCATACAGAGCAATGCAGGCAGCTGTCTGCCTCATATAAACCTAAACACGTTCAGTATTAGTCATTTGTCTGTGTGAAAACACAACAGATGATACAGCAGTTTATAATTTGCAAAGATTTGTTAATTTGAGCATTTCATTTTATTAGATGAACACAATGACTTTGTGACTTACTTTATCTGTTTAAGCATTTTATTCTGTGTTTAAGTGTATAGAATGCACTAGTTTGGTTGAAGGCTCTTACAGAAAGCCGCTGTTAGGAATTTGCAACTATGTTAATCTCACATGAATGCAATAGTTTTGTTTATCCCACTAAGGGCTAGTAGTAGTCTTAATCATTACTGCCTAAGTCTTCTGCTTCCCTTGCCTTTTGGCAACAACCAAAAAACTGAAACTCAGAGTGAGCACAGGTTCAAGTTTTCCTTTCATAAGCAGTGTTTTTTTCACTCACTCTCAGCTTTTGGTTCAGTAAAATGTCTATTTCATGCCTTGATTTAGCTATAATTTGCGTTCAGTCAGATACCTTGGAGCATTCTTGTATCTGTATGTGTGCTGTTTGTGTGTGTGTGTGTGTCCTCTGTGTTTATCATTGACATTGCTGATAAGCTTTTAGGCTCTGATTGGACGTGTCTGATGAGCTGTTGGTGTAAGAGCCAGCAAATGAAGATGGGGTTTTGTATCTGTACGACGGCAAAGACGACAGACAGATGGAGACAAATGGGAGGCGTCTCCTATTGTCTAACATTTACAGCATCTCACAAGCTTTTTTTTTTTTAGCAAAATGCACACACACCCTTGTCTTTTCGCTGCACTGTTTTGGGGTTTAACGAAAGTATTAAGGGAAGCATCACAGATTTTTTTGTTGTTCCTCATTGATTTGTTGGTTCTGGGGATAGGCCTTAGTCACTTGGGATTATAGGAATTTGTCTGATGCTGTAGAAGCATTTTGTGCATCTTAAAACAGGAATGTGTGATGTGCAATTAGATTGTCGCATGGTCATTTTGACAGCCAAAGTAATTGCCAGTTTAAAGATGGATGACACAGGAATTGAAGGAGCTCAACCATGATGTTGGTTATCTTTATAGAAGGTATGAGCAATGGACGGAGGTGTATGTGTGTCAGCCTGTCTGTCCTCTGCTCTTACTCTCTCCAGGTTGGTCTCCATCATCACAAGGGGATGTGGTTGCCGTGGCAGCACCACATTGGCGCAACACGCTCAGTGCAGCCTCTGTTCGTTTTATTCCTGTCAGCCACCTGAATCCCTCCTCCTGATAATGTATTCTAAGCAGTGTTTTTACTGTTTGATGTTTGTTCTCTGTCCCCGTGGCTTGTGCTGCTGTGAATATGCTTTTTTAGAAAGCTGCTGTTTCTTTTATTTTATTTTTGTGTTTCGGTTTGTCTCGTCTGCGCTAAGTGCCATCTTACGCTCAGTCAGTCACAGGCAGGTGTGCGTACCGTCACGTTGTCCGTTCTCAGCCATCAGTGAGGTAAATGTCATAATATCAGTGTTTAGGTGAAAGCAGAGTGATGACAGGAATGTTAAGAAGCACGTCTTTCTATGGTTGGCCCGTGTTTGATATTTTTTTGTTCATCAGTGTCCGCTGTGCTGTGGGGCACCTGTGTTTGTGTTTGAGATGCTGGACAGCTTGTAAGTAAATGGTTTTTTGCAAAAAATGATTGAATTTGAGACTGAAACATATTGGAAGGTGCAACAGTCCTGGCGGCAGCAGAATAGATACTGAACAGATTTGTTTGTGGATCCATGTGAGGTTCAGAAAGTTTGCCCCTGCTGATATGGTTATCTAAATGATGCTGTTGCTATGGTAACACATCAGCTCATGTGTCAGTCCAGCACTGTTTTCTGTAAGCATTCAATGGCAGATATCGTTTCTGTTTCAAGTCAGCGTTTCTCAAGGTTCTGGCTGCAGTGTTTGAAGTGGTGTTTATCTTTATTTCCCGAAGACACTGTTGATTCAGTCAGCGCTGTCGTGTCAGACTCGGCAGCCGTGCTTTTATGTAGAGTTCGTGTCCGTTGACTTTGGGATTGCACATCTAGCTGCTGACCCCCATTTCAGCAGACACGTTCCTACCTTTGACTAACATGACAGGTGGATGTAAGTGCTGTTTAAAAAAGTGTTAGCCTTTGTGTAATTTTGTTCATTGCTTTGAAACACAGGAGTTTTCCATGGCAAGTAGGCGATGACATGAATTAAAAACCTAAACCTTCGTTGTCAGTCTTCAACATAACCTGTAAATAGTTGTTTTAAAAAGAAAAGAGAATATCCTTTGGACAAAAATGCACTCTTGTTTCTCCAACTCAAAACTTTTATTTATTTAAACAGAAATTATACATATTGGGGAAATGATAGTGTAAGATGCTAGAGCCACTGTTGATCATTAATTTTATGCATTAGGGACAGTCGTTCGGAGGATTAGTTGAACTCCACCATGAAGCAAACAGTTTAGAAGAGAAGCTGCGTCACATTTATTAAAGACGTCACTTCAGAACTGATGCAGAACTAGGTGACAAATGGAGAGTTTTATATCTAAAAAAAATGAAGGTTTACTAACCAATATAGGAAAAAGAAAAAAAGGTTTGAAATGTTGTGTAGAGTAATAAATTGTAACAATATTTTAAATAAAGTTATATATTGGGAAAAATGCTGTTGTTTTAATGTTTTTCTTTTTATGTTTCTGACCTTTCCAAAACTTTGGTTCAAAACCCAAAATGGATTATGAAGCCCTTTTTACTGTCTTGTTAAATTGTGTTAATTTGTTAATACAGTATTAGATTTATTTTGTTGTTTTTCATTTAAGTAGCTCATTGTTTTTCTCACTTTGTGTTCAACAGTACTAAGCTGTTTAAACGCATTAAGGGAACACTTAAATCACATCTGAAAAAAATTATTTACATTAAAAATCTATACCAATGTACACTGTGTACTTTGTCAAGAACAAAATATACAATGACGAATGGAAACCAAAATGTATCAACCCACTGAGGGCTGCATTCAAAATCATATGAGAACAGAAGTGAAAAATTGAAATCACAGACTCATCCAGCTTGCATAAATTCAGTTAGAGCTCATAATGGGATTCTGCAATGTGTATAACCCTTGTGTGCTGAAATGCACTCCTGAACCGTCTGGGCATGTGCCTGATGAGTCTGCAGATGGTTTCCCGGGGAATCTCCTCTCAGACCTGGATCAGGGCATCAGTGCGCTCCTGGACAGTGTGGTGGTACCTGTCACTGTCTGATGCATTGATATATAATGTCCCATAGGCGCTCTATTGGATTTAGGTCAGGGGAATGACAAGGCCACGTAATTGCATTAACACCATCAAGCAAAGGTGCTTGGAGTTCTTGGATGAAGCAAAGGCGCTGTGAAGAGAACAGGATGCCACTGGTGGAGCTGACAGTTTAGGTGTTCTCTAGTGAAGATTAGTCGAGCTGCACAGTGCAGGGTTCACAAGTGGACGTCTGGCCTTTATGTCACTCATGGAGTCTGTTTCTGACAATGTGATCTGAAAGCTGCACACCTGTAACCTACTAGGGGGTCATTTTATATCATATATTTTATACAGCTCTGGCAGTGTTCCTCCTGTCCACTCTCAAACTCAAACTTCACTCACTCTCACACAAGGGAGCAGATACCTGTTCTCCTGCTGGGTTGATGCCCTCCTACAACCCTGTCCAGCTCTTCATGTGTAAAGGCTTGTCTCCTGGTATTTCCTCCACGCCCTTGAGAATATGCTGTGAGACAGAAAACCTTGCAACCACATGTTGGATGTGCCAGCCTGTATAGGAGCAGGACTACTGTACCTGTACAGACTGACTGGGCTGCAGGTATCACCTCATGCAACCAGTAGTGATGCATACACAAAACTAGGAAGAATCAGCTCAGGTGGTGTTGTCTGTGACCATCTTTTATTGGCCTTGGTTTAGGGGTGGTGCAGTGGGCAGCACTCATGCCTCACAGCTAGAAGGTCCTTGGTTCAATCCCAACACCAGCCAGTGGGGTCTTTCTGTGTGGAGTTTGCATGTCCCCCCCCCCTGTCTGTGTGGGTTCTCTACAGGTACTCAGGCTTCCTCCCACAACCAAAATTATACACTCTAAATTGTCCATAGGCTTGAATGTGAATGGTTGTCTGTCTCTATGTGTCAGCCCTGTGATGAATTGGCGACTCATCCAGGGTGTACCCTGCCTTCACCCTACGTCAGCTGGGATAGGCTCCAGCACCCCCCCCCCCAACCCCCATGACTCTTGCAAGGATTAAGGGGTAGAAAATGGATGGATCCACCTGTCATTTTGTTTTTGCACCAGTGCAAGTGACATTGAGTCACAATCACTTGTGCTTCTAGGTGGACAGTGATATCTCTGAATTTCAACTGCTGTCAATTGATATCCATTTTATTGAATATTTTTTTCATTTTGTTGATTTAAAAAAAAAAAATTCTACTAGTCAGCTGCTTATTTATTTTTCTTTGTATTTATTTTTGTTCTTATTTTGTTCATTGTTGTACATTCTGTTGCTTATTTGTTGCTTATTTAAAACAACTGGTCATTTTCTTTATTTTGTTGAATATTGAATTTGTTTTTAGCATATTCTGGCACACAGTTTGTTCTTTTTGTACATTTTGTTTATTTTCTTGAGTATGTGTTCATGTTCACATTGTTCTGTGTTCATGATAGTAAGTGTTCACAACATCAAAACAAATTGAAGATGGATAATATTAACATGGAACATAAACAACTTAATCATTCTTAATAATTCTTACACGTCTTATTAAAGAGTAAAGTACATTAAAATGGATTTATTTATTTTCAGCCAAAGAAATGAGATACATGGCACTTCCTGATTTTTTTTTTTTTTTTTTTCTTAGGGTTTGAAATAAACAACACTTTTCTGGGGGGGCTGGGGGGGGCGTCTTGATCTAAAAATGTTTGGAAAACACTGTTTTATGAGACGTGAAATGAACTGTGAACTTCATGCGGCTTCTGCTTTATCCACAGGAACCTGGACAGTGTTGAATCTCACCATAAAGACATAAAGCCCGATTAACTTCTTGAAATGAAAGGACAAGTTGTCTGACAAAAGCCATTCATGTCCCAGCATTGATAATGAATTGAAATTTAATAAGCCTTTAATAAGTATTGTTTTAAGAGCTGTCAAGCAAGGTGATGTCTGCCTCATTCATGCACTTATTCACTTTTCAAGGTGTGCTTTAAATGCTTTGTTTGTCCGGATTTAAACCCAGCAATTTGTGCATCTGTGGGAGGCATTTGTGGAAATGTGGTTCAAACTGAGTTGGTTTAAGATCAAGTTCTGTGCAAAATCGCTTGTTACAGAATGACTGAGGGTCTGACATCAGCCTTTTGTTTTTATTGTCTATACTTTGAAGCTCTGTAAAGTTTTCTCCAGGCGAACCAGACAAATACAGTCTATCGCTCACAATGCTGTATATATAGAGCTTTGGAAATAATGATTGGGCTGCTGAGAGAACTAGTGGAAAATAAAATTTAAAAATCCATCTTGTGTGCAAACATGAGTAAAAAATCTGACAATACACACATGAAATGTTGCTATGTTAAATATTCTCAGTAACATGATAATGTATAAGCTCAAAAAACTACAACAGAATATACATATCACTATATATATATATCCCAAGCATAGTACATCAAAAGCTCATTTTGAAGAGATATTAGATTGTATTTCTAAATTATAAATCACAGGTCATTAAATAGGGGTCTCTAAAGCTGTATTTAATGCGTTATTCATCCATCCATTCATCCATCATCTGCCACTTAGTGGGTCTGGGTTGCAGGGGCAGCAGTTGAAGCCCAGAAGCCCAGACCTCTTTGTCCTGTCAGCCTTGGGGCCTCTTCCTGGTTGGCCATGTCTGAAACACTTGAGCAGGAAGGCATCTAGGAGGCATCCTGCCCACCTGCTTGAGCCACCTCAGCTGGCTCCTCCTCCATGATGGCTGAGCCTCTCACCCTGTAAGGGAGATACCGTCCGTGTGCAGGAAACTTGTTGCATCCATTCATATCCATGAATCTTGTTCCGTCACGACTCAGAGATTGCGACTGGAGGTGAGGACGGGAATGTACAGGGACTGGTAAATTGAGGGTTTCACCTTTTTGTTCAGTTCCATCTTTACCATAATAGACCATATGTCTGCATGTTAATGTCACACTTCATCCTCATTATGTGCTTATTTTTATTCCTAACTCAATGGCACTCATAGGCCCCTTTCACCTCAAATGGACTGTAGTTCTTAAACTGCTGCCATTCAAGTTTTCTGGGACCTTGCTTCCATGTAGGCAACCAGCCTACATTTACACTGGTTTCAACTATTTTAATCAGGAATGTCATTAATGGTGGGCGGAGTATCATTTTTATATGTTTACTAATCATTGAGCATATTTTAGTTTGTCCACTATTTCCCACCAATCAATCAAACGTATTTATCAGCATATTTAAAAAAACTACATAAGTTGATCACACACTTCGGTTCCAGAAAAGAACCCTTTTTTTTTTTTTGGTTTCAGCTGAGAGCCAACTTTTCAGGTTCCAAACCAATTGTTTTCCAGTGTGAATGCATCGACCGGTTCAAAATTAGGTTCAGGAACCGGAAGCCCTAAGAGGGAGCAAACCTCCATCCGGCTGCAATTCCTGTGACAGACACCAGATGGAGCAATTTAGTCATGCACTAATACACAATTTTACAGTTTTCCTGGCAAAAAAAAGTCACCATCTGTATTTAACTAAGCAAATAGGTACAAGCCTCCTATTGGATAATTACTGCATGGGTGATTTTCTTTCAGCTGGCAACAAGTTATTTAATCCCAACTGATGCAATGAGTTGCTTCTCATTTCTTAAACAACCATGTCGAAAACCACATCCCGTGATTGTGGAAAAGATGTTAGTCTGTTTGAGAAGGGTCAAATCATTGGCATGAATCGAGCAAAGAAAACATCCAAGGAGATTGCAGAAACTACTAAAATTGGGTTAAGAACTGTCCAACACATTTTTAAAAACTGGAAGGATAGTGGGGACCCGTCATCTTCGAGGGAGAAATGTAGCCGGAAAAAAATCTTGAATGATCGTGATTGGCGATCACTTAAACGTTTGGTGAAATCAAATCGAAGAAACACAACAATAAAACTCAGGGCTATGTTTAATAGTGAAAGTAAGAGCATTTCCACACACACAGTGTGAAGGGAACTCAAGGGATGGGGACTCAACAGCTGTGTAGCCTCAAGAAAACCACTAATCAGTGAGGCTAAGCGGAAAAAAAGCTTCAATTTGCTAGGGAGCATAAAGATTGGACTCTGGAGCAATGGAAGAAGGTCATGTGGTCTGATGAGTCCACATTTACCTTGTTCTAGAATGATGGGGCATCAGGGTAAGAAGACAGACAGATGAAGTGATGAACCCATCATGCCTAGTAGGAAATAAATTTTGTGACATTGCAGAAGCTCATCGACACAATGCCACAGTGAATGTGTGCTGTAATCAAAGCTGAAGGCGTTCCAACAAAATATTAGTGTGTGACCATTTTTTTTTGGTGGAGACTTTTTTTTTGGCCAGGCAATGTACGTATATTCTGACCTGTACCCATATTTCAGGAATGGAAGTAGAGTGAACTGTAACATCTTGGAACACAAAGATCACAAATACTACTTTTTTAGGATGAGTTCAGCAGATAGCAGCCAACTCCCAGATCTGTGTGCTATTTCTGTGTGGGTAGGAGACATTAGTGAAAGTTATTTATTTATTTTTTTATTTATTCATTTATTCGAACCAAATTTTAAAACAAAGGAAAATATAAATCATGAACAAAAATCAGTCTCTTTAAAGTTCGAAAAGGGCTTAGGAAGAAGTATGAAACTTATCCAGTCCCAACCCTTTTACCAAGTTCAACCAGTATGGCAGCTGTACACACAGCAACCAGGCATCCTGGTGCTTGTGAACCATTTAATTTAGTGTTTACAGCCTGGTTGCTCGTAGCAAAACCTTTAGTTCCAATGCCACCATTTTTTGATGAAGTGGGCTCTAAAAGGGTTTATTCAAACAGACAACCAAAACCAATGGTATGCTTTCCAAAAATCCTGCCTCCAGACACTGATTTGGATCATGACCAAAAATAATCCTTTGTCCCTTGGGCCATTGTCATCCTTCAATAAATATTGCAACAAAGTTTACACTCAGCAAACAGCAAGACAAACAGTGGAAAAATATTAAGTCTCCTCGAAGTGATGTAGTATCTATCCATTCCAGCTATTCATCTCCGGAATGCATTTCAAACCAATTTGGGATGGAAGATATTTAGGACTTTAATAATAAGGTAGAGAATTTGAATGCACCATCACAAATACCCCTGAGCTGACAGAAGTTGTTGCTGTTTCAGGACACACTATTAACATCAGGCTTCCTCTCTTTACAGCTCAGACAGTGTGTTTGGTGGTGACCATTCTTGAGTAATGCTCTTGGAAATCTGCAGGCTGAGGTCACAAAATCCTCTAACAGAGCGTTTAATAATAAATATATGAGTAAAGAAATACAGCTACAATATACTATCTGTATGACAGTTCTGCTGCACTCAGGAGGAGGTTGGGGAGCTGATTTGTCATAGATGTGTGGCTGATAAGTCGTACAATCAAGTCTGGATGAATGAAAGCAGAATGAGGTGTATGAAAGAAAAGCTGGGCGAATAAAGCCATTGATTGATCATTCAGTTTCAAAACAAATACATTAAAATTCATGTTTCTAGCCCATCTCCAGAGGTGTTTAAACAGAAAGAGTGCTCAAAGTAAAAGTACCATTACTTTATAATTCTAATGACTCAAACAGAAGAACTCATAAATATCAATACTTGAGGAAAAAAACTGATAAAAAAAAAACACTACTCAAGCAGTGAGTAACTTCATAATGGAGTCAATTACAAACTAATACACTTATTTTATTCGTTTTTAACACTTTTTTTTACTGGTGTCTTTGTTTTACTGACTTTCACACACAACCAGTCAGTACTGAAGTTGAACATTGATCATTTAGACAGGTACACTACTATCACTATCCCTACAGGGGATTGTTATCATGGTTTGGCACAAAAGTGGTAGGAGAGGCCCAGTCTTTCAGGAGCAGAGAATAGCTGATAATTGTCAGCAGCAAGGTTCAGAAAGGACAGCAAGAGATTTCGGCTGTTTTCACACCTCAAGGACCAGTCGACTCAGTACAACTGGGGACTCAGTTTGATCAGAGCTACAACATTCAGTTGGTCTGAGTTTTCGTTCACAATGCACTTTGTCAAATGAACCGAACCTTTTGAATAATGTATTGCCCTGCTCGTCGGTCGAGTGCCAAGAATGGCATCCAGTTCTTCAAAGAAAGGCATCTACTTCTTCATACCAAAGAAACTTGTCTTTTTCTTCTCCTGAACTGCCACTTCTAAGCATGTCACATATTTTTAATATATTTTTAGCAGTTTTTTCGCCTTTGAGCAGCGCTGCTCTGCTGTACAGGTGAATCCTAGAGCCTCCACCTTCCTGCTAATTAGTTGGAAAACTTCATTGATCTCATGAGTGCTTACCAGCAGTTGTAATATATTTTTGTCTGACTATTTATCTATCAGAGCTTTTACCTTGTCCTCACTCCACATCTGATCGTGAGCCATTTCTCCGGACTAAAGCAGCACATAGAGAATTGCAACTCGAACGCACCCATAGAGTCGAGTTGGGATCAGCCGTGATTCTCTATGTGTGGCCAGCTTAACATGCTACGTGCATGTTTGTTTTGCTTGTGTTTCCACACAGTGCCCTGTGTTGTAGTCTGCTTTGTGCACTTGGTTCACTTGAAGTGGACCAAGAACTTCTTTTTTAGGTGCACCAGAGTTCTCTTCCTTGGCTCACACCAGAGTTCATTTTTTTGAGTAAACAAACTAAAAGAGTGCAAGTCTAAACTGAATAAAGCCACCACATCAGCAACTGTAAGTGTCAGCATCGCTTTGGGCCCCATTTACTTCAAACAACCTTTAACCAGTAACACTTTAAACTAATTCAGCATTGCTTATGCAGGCACACCACCAGTCAACAGTAGGGAATATCTAAATCTCTTTCTATTCTTCCTAAACATCAGAGCTGACAACAATCATCTCATCTCTGCTCCTGAAAGACCAGGCCTCGCCTACCACTTTTTACCAAACCAGAATAACAATCACCTGCAGGGTTAAGCTGTTTCAAATCACATCATTGCTCAGGGTTTTTACCTCATTACTAGGTCTAAGGGCGTACTCACACTAGGGCCGTTTTGGCTCGAGCCGTGCCGGGGCCCACTTCACACCTTTCCAGAATTCTG
>JAQQAE010009154.1:0-14772 GCA_029823295.1 Pseudamia nigra
CTGATCCATGTAAAGGAAAGAATGAATGGAGCCATGTATCGTGAGATTTTGAGTGAAAACCTCCTTCCATCAGCAAGCGCATTGAAGATGAAACATGGCTGGGTCTTTCAGCATGACGGTGATCCCAAACACACCGCCTGGGCAACAAAGGAGTGGCTTCGTAAGAAGCATTTTAAGGTCCTGGAGTGGCCTCGCCAGTCTCCAGATCTCAACTCCGTAGAAAATCTTTGGAGGGAGTTGAAAGTCCGTGTTACACAGCGACAGCCCCAAAACATCACTCTAGAGGAGAGCTGCATGGAGGAATGGGCCAAAATACCAGCAACAGGGTGTGAAATCCTTGTTAAGACTTACAGGAAATGTTTGACCTCTGTCATTACCAACAAAGGGTATTTAACAAAGAATTGAGATGAACTTTTGTTATTGACCAAATACTTATTTTACTGAGGAATTTACAAATTAATTCATTAAAAATCCTACAATGTGATTTTTCTGGATTTTTTTTCTCATTCTGTCTTTCACAGTTGAAGTGAATCTATGATGAAAATTACAAGCCTCTGTCATATTTTTAAGTGGGAGAACTTGCACAATTGGTGGCTGACTAAATACTTTTTTGCCCCACTGTATTTCAAAGATCAATGGTAAGTATGTAGTTAATCCCATCTAACCTTCATGTATCACACTGTATGTACGTGTCACTTCCTGCTATGTGTTATTCTCTTTGCTGACCATCTCTTCTTTGTACTTTACATCCTTTCTCCTGCCTTGTTGGCAGCATTGTTCATTGCATCAAACCTTCTGATTTAAAAACCATGAATTCACGGTTCTTTCAGAAAAAGGTGGTACTTATAACATTCATGCACAATTATAAAGTCCTTGAGGCAACTGTATTTCAAGTTCACAGCCACACTGATGGAGCCGCCACAATGTATCAGCTAATGTCACGTCACTATGTATTCATGACCAAATCACACACTCTCTTCCATGTCTAATAGACTGACTGTCGTCTCTGCGACTGGCATTATCTCCTCACTGACTGTTCATTTCTTCTCCAAACACACACACGCGTACAGTATGCACATGCAGGACGCTGACAAATATCAGCCCTGTTTGATTGCGATCTTTGTGATTTAAACCTCCCTCCATCACCGCTCCCTGCCCCAACACTCGATCGGCTCACATTAATTTTTCATGATGCCCACTTCCTCACTCGCGCTCCACACATACCCTCTGAGAGGTGAGGGCTTGGAAAATAGAGAACCAGACCTTGAGCTGTCAGATTAGCTGACTTGAAGACAAGGTGGAGGACATGACAGTGAAGAATATCATAAAAAGTTGATGCCCTGCAAGTCTGCAGTGTTACATAATAGCCAGAGGCACAGAGAACTGGTTTATAAATGTTTCAGACTCGCAGCATATATGACAGACTTTGGCATAAGCTTATCCATATAACTTAATCCACTATGGTTTTCAGAACTCTCAGCAGTGTTTATGTATTCTTAAGCAGGGATGGATGACTGAGCTTTCAGTCCTCCAAGAGTGACAGGCATGTTCAAACTGACTGTCATACTGCGAAAGTTTACCTCGAATGTCTCATCGTATTTTGACTGACGGCAGCTTTAGGTGGCGCTTTCTCTAATGCAGGTTTTGACCGAAACTAAAGGAATCAGCAGCTTTTCCAGGCTGATCACATCCTAAAGCAATCCCCAGCGGAGTTGGCGTCTGTTCGCAGGAAGACCACGTTGGCTTTTTATTAAAGACTATACACTGTACAGTGCTTTACCGTCTCGTTGCTATCCGAACTTTGCCAGATAATGGTCTTAGGATCAGCCTTGTGACTGTGTTTGATGTAGAAGTATCAGGGGTAATGGAAACTTCAAAGAGATTGCTGGCTACTTTGATTCAGTGGCATCTCAAATTACTTCACTGACTTAATGCTTTTGCACACTGTACATTTTTCCCATCACAAAGATTCTAGAGTTCCGGTTTGAAGGCCATCTGAGAAAATGTGGCAAAAAATGAAACTGTGCTTCGCCACAGGAGTTATTGTGTGTCAAAACATATACAAGCCCAAGGCGTCAACATAAAACCCCCACACAGTGTCACCATACATAAACTCATACATATATACACCATATACTGAGATGCACACTCACTATCTGCTTCTTGTTCCCTCTGCAGCTCCTGGGCATGGCGTTTTCCATGACGCTGTTCCATCACATCCACAGAACAGGGAAGAAGTATGACGCTTAACCTTGGGGAGACACCCAATGGAGAGGAGCCCCACTGCCTGATGGGATAAGACTCTGATTGAACCCCCTGCCCCTGCACCCTTCACTTTATAACCTCTTTAGAGCATCCTTTGCCCCCCTTCCCAAACCTTCTGTACAGATTCCAGCTGTGTCCCTGCTCTGTTCTGCGCTCACCATTCATTTTGCCAAAGAGTAACATTACTGGAAGCAACGGGACAGCTACTTTTGGCAAGGAAGAGAATCCCATTGGTTGTCACTCCTCTTAGGTGCATTTTTCTTCTATTTTTGTGTTTTTGTTGTGTTTGGACTAACAATTTGCTGGAAGAAAGGAAAGATTCTTAAGACAATGAAGACTTTACTAATGCCCACACACCCCCCCCCCCCCCGGTCTGAGGGAAACAGAATATATGAAACTGTTAATACCTTCCACCTCTTACGGAGTCCTTTTTTCTTGTATTAATTAAATTCAATCCTCTTTCTCCCTTGTAAATGTTCCAACATGGCATGCTAGTTTTCTACTTCACCGGCATTGTCAAAATGTCAAATGTCACCATTTTTTTGTTGAAAGTTTTTGAATTTTTTGTAAGTATGTCAGGAAACTGTGTTGTTTTGAACAGATCAGTGCAACGAGCTCACAGACATGCAGTGTGTGTGTGAATGAATTTGACATTGGGTTGCTAGGGAGGAGCAGATATGTTGGGATGGCATTTCATGTAACCCATGATTCATATTTTTTTCATTGAGCGGTAGACTTAGGGGGAAGTGAGCATGAAGGCAGAACATCATATAAGTGTGAGGAACTGTCAATGAATTTATTTTCTATTTCTGCAGTATTTACTCAATAATAAATTGTAATGCAAAAATCTGCCTGTGAACACAAACACATACTTGGTACTGCCACACTGCTGCAGTATTTCCATTCCCTGTGAAACAATATAAATGGTGTAAAATGGCTGTTTATTAGGGCTCCACCAGGACTGTCAAGTGACGAGATCTGGGTGATTTAGTTCCCCCTCTGAGAATACAGACTGAATTTTGTGTGCCTGTGTAACACTGTGGGTGTGTTTTATCACACTGCCCTAGCTGCAGAGAAAAAAAAAAAACAAACATACCCACATAGAAAAGCAAGGGCACAAGGGGCAAAAACTGAGCAGACATGTTGTCTGGCTACTGCCATCAATTGTGTTAGCTGAGGCAGCTCGAGCTTTTCTCCTCTATATTCTTAAGATCTCATCTGTTTGTTCTGCTGTCCTCATGCTTTTCCCTCTCTTGGCTGTCAACTGTCCCTGCCTCCGTCTTTCCCTTTCTCTCACCCCAATTTTCTTCCCATGTGTCACAAAGCGATGAGCTTCATGTTCTGCACGTACACATGCAGCATCTCTGCTGACATTCCCGCTTATCACCACAGTTACACCTCTGGTTTGTGACTACTTCGATTTTTTTGTACGCCTCCTCTTCTTTCAGCCACAGAGGAAACAGTGGTGGGGAGTGTAGGCAGATCAAAGCCGAGACAGATAGGTATGGCAACATGCCCTGTAGGACATGTCTGCTCACTACAGATTCGCTGCAGGAAACCTACACCAGCCTGCTGCCTTAACACAAAGTATCTGTTGCATCTGCTCTGGTGACTTGGAGAGAATTGCCCTTCAGTTTGGGGGACTTTCTAAGCTGCATCTTCGCTCTAGGCTATGAAATCTGTATGTGGGAGGCAGCAGTATAATGATCTAGCTCATCATTACAGCATCATTTTGCTTTATTACAACTTGGGTCTTCCTTGTAGCCTTTATTGTCATTTCTACTTGTTATATTATCTTGCCCGACTGTGATGTGGAAGCTCAGCAGCATCATTAAAACACAAACTTTAGCTCATAATTCAGAGATTTTAGTGTAAGGTAACAGTGCAAGGAACAGGAGTGGCAATATCATTAGTCAGAGAGGCTAAAAAGCACATTTGTCTCCACTTAAGTCGTAATATTATTAATGTTATTGCCAGGTCAGAGTCAGGATCTCTAATATTTATGTAAATGTGAAAAATGAGGCGCTATTCTTCTGTTGTACTGTATTTAACACTAGTACCTCCAGGATTCTCTGTACACATATGCCCAAAACAGCCAAATGCGACAAATTTACCACAGCATTATTTGTTTTCCTTGAACATGTCATTGTATTGAGTAATTCTTGTCAAACAGGAGTGCGTTTACTTATCACATCTTTTGGTCTCTGGTGAAAATGGGTATTCGAAAAGACATTGGTCTTTTTTCCATTGTAAGCTCTTATGAATGACTTCACATATCTTTCAGATCACTCACAAATACTCAGTAGGTTTACATAACACTAAAGAAAAACATTGCATTAGTCTGCCAAAAACTGGAGTTTAAAAGGCGCTCGACTACCCAGCTAATGCCATTGTACATCAGTCTACTCCTGCATGTGTACTTAGCAGTCAGACTGGATAGGACCAGATGATCTGCACATGCACTAGAACTTTGTACCAAATCCTGTTCCAGAAGTTGAACACAGTGTAAATTTAAACAGGTGTGCGGTGGCAGTGTTGCTGTGGCATACAGCGATTTTATCTGCCTTTGTTTATCACCACAACATCACGTTATGTACTGTACAAATTTGCAACATTGACTACTGTCATGCCAGTTTACTTCTGTCTTGCTAGCTCGCTATTGACTATTGTTGTAGTCTGCGATGTCATAGGTCAACTGGAAATGACCCACACTTGCAGGCTGTAAGAGTGCTTATCACCACCTTTCATAACTTAACATAACACCTTTCAAATTGATTGCATGTGTACTGGGACATAAACGATAGTCCAGTTAAGCTGTGCATATAAAGTTCAGAGAATTCATTTTGTATTTTTGCTCTCATGTTCATTTGCAGTTCACATAGTCTGATCAATCACTAAAACATGACAACTCTTTCCATTGTAGCATCTCCGTCCTTCAGAATTGTGCCTTGAACTCGGTAACTGTCTGCAAATCGTGGAAAACGTGAAGACTGAATATCATGTGGCCATCAAAGTCCTCACTATATTCACAAATGAATGATTCATATGAACTTTCTGACTACGTCTCATGAGGAATTTGCTGACTGCACGATGTACGATTACGCTATCCACAAATGAAAACACCTGAAGAACAAAAATATAAATTGAGTTCTATATACTCCTTGTAAAGAGAGCAAAAATATCAATACATTACAATTGGGGTAAATTTGACCAGGTGGCTGTTACAGATATAAATATTCATATTTCTTATCTGGACCTACCTAATCACAGCACAGTGTTAGGAAAGATTGAAAATTCAATAACTTTTATTGAAACAATAGGGGGCAAATCTGACTCATTGACTGTTCTAACCACAATGTGTATTATCTGTAAGTCTTTTAAAAACTTAAAAAGGGATTTAACTGGATTTCGTGAGCGAATTCACTCCATTCTGAATCGATAAAACCACACCCCATCCATGATACTCCTTCCTTGCTTCAAAACAATGGCCAAAACTACCGTAAGTGGCTATTAACTGGATTTCACCCGGAAAATCAGGCAATCTTTTTTCTTTTCTTTTTTTTTTTTTTTTTGCTGCTGCTGCTGCTACAAGCTGAATAGAGACATTACTGGGACCAGAAGTGTCTGCATTCTAAAATTTCATCCCAGTTCAAATTTGACAAGACAGCTCATTGTGAAGGATGAAGCCTTGGATTGCAGGCATTGTTCACTGCTGCTACATGAGCTGACAAAACACAGCACATGTCTACAAAAATTACCCACCAGGAGACACTCATGAGACATTCCTCCTGTCTGCCCCTGAGCATCACCCGGAGGGCTGGTAGGGTTTTTTTAATTGGTTTTGGAATTACGTAATTTCTGAAAGACACTTTTCGGAAGACGGGTCATACCTCAGACAGCAATCGACTTTGGTGGTTATATGCAGCTGTGATTCACTGCCTGCCTCCATGTGCTTGTTGTTGTTGTTGTGTGCCCGTGGGGTGGGTAAGGGGTGGGGTCATGACAGCTGCTGATGAACAGCAGAAGCACGAGTGGTCACATATCCTCTGCTTGGCTGCCTCCACAAACTCTCTACACATCCCTTATTTACTGCTTCACTCTGCAGACACCCACCAGAGCCCTACATACAGTAGCTGGCAGCGGTGACACTATAGAAATACAGCAGGGTTCTTTGAATGGCTAGAAGGTGCTGGGAGGTAGAATCTGCAGCCCGGAGAGGTTAAGAGAAATAGCTAAATCAGTTGTGTAAATCACACTGCATTGTAGCTTTACTGTTGTGAAGAAACATAACGGAAATATTTTGTTGTGTTGCTTCTTCTTTTATGGAGTGGGGAAGTGTTTAAACCCAGAGTAGCCTGATGTGACAGAAACTGTGAGTGAAGAATAGTGGAAATAAACCAAATCCATTGTCTGCCTCCACACCTTATACTTCAGAGACCGCGCCTGCGAAATCTGTAACTCTGCCTCCATCTGTGGCGACATTCTGACATTTCCTCCTCTGTGTGAACTCCCTTTCAGCTCTCCACCACATTAGAATGCAGGGATAAATGCCATTTCAACTGTTATTTTTGTACATTTGCTGTTGCTGTTTAATGTTTTTATACGTTGTGCTGTTCTTTTTTTTCCGTCATCAGGTACTTTAAATGTCTGTGTTTGTGATGGGCTCATTGTCGTTCATAGTCAGAACATGACACCATTTAAGCATTTGTTTTTCAGAGGATGAGTCTTTCCAGTTTTGCCTTTGCAAGGTGCAAAAAACGGTATTCTGAGAAACGATAGAGAAGTACAATTGGTAGCCTACAAAAGACATACTGCACACGTGACATCACAGCTTTCAGCATTACGAGCTAATTTAATTAAAACAGAAATGCTAGTACAGGGGTCTACAACCTGTAGTTCCATTGCTGCATGTGGCTCTTTAACGCCTCCCCAGTGGCTCTTGTGGCTTTGTCCACTGATGGAAGTAACACAATCAGTCAAAATGAACAATATAAGCACTATAAGCAAAAATGAACAACACTAACAAGTAAATGAACCAAATATTAAATGAAATGAACAAAAGTGAATAAAATATTCAACAAAAGGGAGAGAAATGAGAAATTATTCACAAAAAGTAGCAAAATTGAACAATGTTAATAAATAAATGGGGAACTATCAAGGAAATTAAAAAAAATATTATACGAAATGAACAAAAATGAATAAACTAAGTGATTTTAATGTGTTGCCTAAAATGTCTGTCATATGTCACATGGTACATAAATAGTTCAAATATTTTTTTGGCTCCCTGTGCTGGTGCAACATGCAGTATGTCTTTTAAAACTGTAAGGTGACGATACTGAGCTTGTGTCGCTCCAGTATATCAGCCCTGTTTGTTCAATCTGGATGTAAATATCCTCGTTTTACAGCTGACGGAACTTACTGTTTATCTCAGTCGACATCAGTAAACACATTCACACTGACGGTTTGTTAACGTCCTCATCTCAACGCGCATAACAAACCTTTCTGTCGAAGTCATCTTCTCTTTCCACATGTTTTCTCAGTTCTCCTGCTCGTGTTTTTCTTTACAGGGTCGATGTATACTTGCTGTAAATTAGTGATTTTGTTGTCTTCATGCGGAATTTGACTGCATCTTTTCGAATGACACATTTTGCCTTTCCTTTTGGACTATGACGTATTCCCTTTCATCCATGAATGCGTACCCAGTAGGCCACAGAAATGGCAAAAGAATGGATGCACGTGCAGTAATTGGGTTTTGGCTGCTATGGAGAATTTTGAGACATAGAAGCTGATTTTTTAATTTTATAATGTTTCCTTTTTTCTGCCACCTTCAACATATTATTTCTGTAATCGCCTCCTAATCCTCCCTTCGTGCTAAAGCTGAATATGTGAGCAGTGGAAATGTATGCTCTAGAAATGGTGTGTTTGATGTTGTGTTCTGCTCGGTGGCACATTGATACCTGCCAGCCTTGTCCTGTGGAGTTTTCTGCTACATGTGAAAGCACTCTGAATATCTATAACTAGGTGGTGCACTACCTTTTCTCTTTATTCTCCAAATCAACTATTTTTTAAATAAAGGAAAGAGTGTCACAAAATCCCAAGCTACTGTACGCTCATTGCTTTTCATGTTTAATGACTCCGTGCTCCTGATGTATTCACTTTTAACGTCAACGTCAATTATATTGACAGCGTTTAAACAGTGTTTGAAGCCGGGGTTTTCTGGGGGGGTTAGAAGACAGGACTTGGTGTGAAGAGCAAAGGGAAGTAGTGTCACAGCAGATCCCTTGGTGCGTTGAACAAAAGCGAAAGGAATCGTTGATTTTAAACGGCCTCTTTCTTAAAAAAGTAACAGAACCTCAGGGACTGTTGTCCTAAAGACGCTGAGATGAGCTAATGGTAGTCAGCCGGTCGAGCAGACAATTTTTTAGGAGAACAAAAGGGAGATGATGAAAGTGAGTCCCAGCGCCAATTTGTCTGGTGTTTCCACAGCATGAAGTGAGCAGCGCAGTATTTTTGTACGGAGTTTTATCCCTTTTTTAAACCTAATTGTTATCAAGCCCATGTGTGATCGTGAGTGGATTTTATTGTGCCATTCCATCCTGGCTTTTTTGTTTTACATCACTGTTCCTTCTATGCAAAATATGACCTATTTTAGCCTTTGTACAGATTATTTTGTATGAGTAACAAGTACTTAAATAAAATGAACAGAATCAACCATGGATACTTTTTTCACTGGTTGTTATTGCAGCATTTCCTCCCCTTTTATTCTGAGCAAAAGTCATTTCATTAAGCAGAATAGGGAAAGCTTTCATTGTGATGAGACAGCTTAGATTATCCTCACATGGCATTATTTAGCTTGTTAACCTGCAGTTGAGGTGATTTGGGGAGTGTTTCAGCAGCTATCTGCTCCCAATCTGTCGTGTTTCCATAGTTTGTTATATTTTTAACTGCATGGAAGTGAGGCTTTCAGTTTTGTTATTCTGTGCTGACACAACCTCACATATAAAAACAGAATGGCTAAAATGCCTAGAGGCATGCTGTAGGTTCATAATATCTGATTCTTTTTAAAAATGTGGTGGTTTTTAAATGTGCTTGAATTCCCTGCTGGAAGTAAATTGGGCTTTCTGATAAAGATATTTATAAAAACAGACTATTTGAAGGTTAAATATGTCAGAGTTGTGTTTTAAGGCAAAGGGTGTAAAATCTATATTTGTATCAAATGATGAGGTTGCAGCTTGGCAGGTGAAATATCCATAAACAAAACCAGATCCAGCAGCGTTAATCAAAAACTCGCTTTCTTTATCAAGCGTAAAAGTACAGGCTTCAGCATCTCTGCAAACATTAGTCGCTCACAGGCAGCGGTGAGTCGAGTAAACAGGAGCAGTACACATGTCAAAGTATTGTTTCATGACTCCAGTATAAGTATCTAAAAAATCTAAAAAATGAGTCAGGTAGTGAGTAACTTCATAACGTACAGTTTGTTAGACTGTCATCTACTTTGTTCAAATTTAGTGACAGATCCAGAACCAAAATACATGATGTTAAATACTGTTTTCTGTCAGACATCAAGAAATGTCTTTTTTGTTCTTTGTATTGTTTGTTTTGTTGATTTTTGTCAATTTGTTGGTTATTTTATTCATTTTTGTTACATTTCTTGATTATTTTTGTCCATTTTTGCTCATTTTGTTGGTTAGCGTATTCATTTTTGTTTATTTGCGAGAATATTTTGTCAGTCATTGTTAATTTTGTGTGTTGGTTATTGTTTTGCATTTTTGTCAGTTACCTCCTACTGATTGAGGTGGAGCAAAATATAACTGAGTAAGAGTAAAAAGTGCTACATTTACATTTACAAGTACATTAAAAAAAAAAAATACTACTTGAATGCAACCCACCTATGCTCACCACTGTCTGTCCAGTTGGAAATTTCATACAGCGTTTAATCAGCTTGTTACCTCTGCCAAGGACAGGCATTTTTCTGTTAGTTCAACAGATGTTGATTAAATTTTCAGGAAACGTATGAAAAACAAGGAACAGGTGATTAAATTTCGGTGGTGATCCAAATCACCACCTCAGTGCACAGTGTTGTTTTGCACTGGGCTGAAGGCATTTCAACACTCAGTCTTTAGAACAAACCTGTGATTGACAATCACTGCTCATTCGGCAACCAATCAAAATCTAGTAGGGGTGGGACATAGGGAGAATACACTGTAAACTTCTCTGCACCATGATGGAGGGAAAACTGCCTGACAACTCGGTTTGTGATCTAACACTGAAGGATTTTCGTGATTTTATGGAGGAAGCCAACGTCCAGAACGTCATTACAGTTTGAGATGTTACTGTGTGAGAATGACATTTTTACATGCCACTGTGAAGAAGCCACGGATGTACCTCCATCTTATTCATGTATTTACTCTATGACTACACCCTACAAAGTGCTGGGCAGTAGTGCCCACAATGTAACAGCAAGGATGCAGCTCCATGCGTTGTTCCCTTTGGCTGACAGAGCCATGAAAGCCACATATTTTTTAATGTATTTCCATGAGAGCTATATAATATTTTTAACACTAAATACAATTAAATGTGTGAATTTTTAAATAAAACCTACCATTTAAGAGTATAAGTCTCTGAATGTATTCTTTTTTAATAATGTTGTGATACTGAAGTAAACTGATAATAAATAAAATATTTCTTACTGTTAATGCGACTTCTGGTGTTGGATGCTTTTGCTAATGGCCTTATCGTCTGGTTGATACATGGTGAGGTGAAGCTTCACGCAGGCGTTGAGGTTTTCACCTGTTAAACGTGATCTTGATGTTTTTCAGATGTGAGAATGACTGCTCACGTGGATATTTTGATGCAAATGTAGCATTGCGTGTGTCGAAGTGTCGCTTTATATTTGACTGTTTCATCTATGAAATTTTATCATTGCATATTAGACACAACGCAAAACCTGCTCTGTCCACAAAGGCGAATTCCTCTGTCCATTCGTGCTGAAATGTACAATACTCCTCATCTTTTTTTCTTTTCGCCATCTTTGTCGTCAAAAGGGTTTGCTCTGAATAAATTAGCTAGCTGACTATTCAATTGAAAGGAGGGAAAATTACTTCTTGACCTCACGACAACTCGTGTAGGCTCCCGCATTATCCCTTTAACATCGAACATGTCGACGTCAACACATTTGCGCGTCACTTACCCTGTGAGGTGGGGAAGCAAGCCCTGAACAGGCTCTCACTTCTAGCATCAAGTGCCCGGCCGCCCAGGACCCGCTCCGGGGACAGTGGCAGGTTGGGAGTTTGACTGGGGCGGTGCACCTGTCAAACGGTCATGCAGGTGTCCTAAGGCGAGCTCAGGGAGGACAGAAACCTCCCATGGAGCAAAAGGGCAAAAGCTGGCTCGATCTAGATTTTCAGTATGAATGCAGACCATGAAAGCAGGATCTCCGCGGGAGGTTTCTGTCCTCCCTGAGCTCGCCTTAGGACACCTGCACCACCCGCAGCCCTGAACAGGTGCGGTAGAAAATGAATGGATTAAAATTATTCATTAGTTATTGTGTTAAGAAATGTCAGCTAAGCTTTATCTGCGAGCCAGATGCAGTTATCAAAAGAGCCACATCTGGCTCATGAGCCATAGGTTCCCAACCCCTGACTTAGTATATGGTCCAAAAAAATGGCTCATATGACCTTGATTCATGATGGTGTAACTTTATTTTTATGCTTTTTGGAGCCAAATTATCACCCCAGTGGCTGCCAGAGGTATTACAACTTTAAGTTATTTTTGCAACAGCCCTGGTTCTTGCCCACTGGTCAAAATCTGTTTTCTCAAACTTTTCTCAGCAGTGTTTCCCCTTCTTTAGTCATCGTTCTTGTCTTCATCCTTCAAATGCCACAACAGTGTGCTCACATTTAAGTTGCTGTTGCATTAAAAATACATAGGCCCTGTTTCAAGCCAGCATCATCTGCTCTGAGTCACCATAGCAAAATGATGGATTGATCCCTAGTGGTTTACCTGGAATATACTTCAATATAAACAACTGATTCAAAGGAGATAAAATGCAGTGATTAGGATTAACTGTGAGGTTGTAAACTGAGTTTACTGGTAGGTCACCTCTTTAAGCATTAATATCAGTCCACCACAAATGATCCAATCATTGTAGACTGCACCTTTAACTTTTAAATGAAATTTGTCTTGGCTCTGTTTTCTGCCCTTTACTCCATTTATAAGACAATGACTGTCATCATTGCATATGCCTATGATGCCTGTTCCTTATACTCACTGTTCAATAGGTGCATTTCAATAAATGTTTTAAAGGCAAATTTTGAAGTTCTGAGTGAGAAAATGTTTATGCTAAGGGTAAGACTTGAAGAAATTTCCTCAGTTTCACAAAAAACATTGAATTCACATGATTGATCAGCTGTTTGTGGCGACATCTCGAATCTGCCAGTAAAGTATGCACACATGGTCAGCAGTATGAGAGTATGGAGACAAATTTACTGTTCTGTGAAAAAAAAACATGCAACAAACATTCTATGAGACAACATTATACGTTAGAAGAATACAATAAGAAAATGCTCTGCTTCTTTCTTCTACTAGATTTTGCTTTTCTCTCACAACCTCTCTCATTGGCTGGGCATAGAGCAGGACTGTAACCTCTGTGGGACCATTAATGCATCCCTGCAACAATGCTCTGACTGGCTACAACACAGCACCAGCACAGGAAACCAGCAAGTCTCTCTTCCTTAGTGATGAGAACCTGCAGACACTATCGGCAGGAGAGTTGTGCACAAGCCACTGTCACAAGAGTGAGAGTGAAGGATGGAGGTTGACTTGGGAGGCAGTTTCATTCCCCTGGAGTGACTGGCAGCACTACACCTCATAGTGCTGTGGGCTGCAGCATGAAAATCAGGCTGCTGATTGAGTTTACAGTGATGTGTTGCAGGCTGAGGTCCCCATGAGAGAAGGAGTATGCTGATCTGGGGCAGAATGCAAGGAAGGTGGATGGAACAAGACTCTATCCAGTGGATGTTGGTACTCGAGGTGTTATGGGAAACAAAACAAAGACCTTAAGCTGTGTGGAAAAGAGCTGAGCAAAGCAACCAGAGCAGTGGCCGAAGAGAAAGAAAAGACAAGCTTTTGGATCAGGCTGAGAAGACAATCCAAGGCATGGGGAGCTGGCAGCACCTGAGGCAGGTTGGCTGTAGGGGTCAAAAGAAAGACACGCCTGTTCGCTGCCCCACCACCAGGAGATGTTCCAGGTAAAGGGATGAAACACTGGTGAAGTGGTCCCCAGCTGAGATCCCTGCAGCCAACTAAGGGCACACTCACACGAGGGCCATTTTGGCTCGAGCCGAGCCGGGGCCCACTTCACACCTTTCCAGGCTCCAGTGTGTCTCCGCTCACATTACGGGGGCCGAGGCGCAATTAGTCTTGTACAGACATCATCACGTCGTCTGTACGTCATCAGGAAGCGCTTAACAGAAGCTGCAGCTGCTTTGAAAAGGAAAACAAATGAAAACATCCCAAAGATTTTACTGATTTTATGGCAAACTTTGAGCCGTTTTGTTTGGATACTGTCCACTGACACACCTGGATTTCCCGGATTAACCGTGCTGCCCATATACGGAGATTTTTGCGACACCAGCAGGAGAGACGTCTGTCACTTGCTCCGCACAGGTAAGAATCATACTGTTCTTCTTTTCCTTTGGGCTGTTCCCTTCAGGGGTCGCCACAGCGAATCATCTGCCTCTATCTCACCCTATCCTCTGCATCTTCTTTTCTCACACGAACTACCTTCATGTCCTCCTTCACCACATCCATAAATCTCCTCTTTGGTCTTCCTCTAGGCCTTCTGCCTGGCAGTTCCAACCTCAGCATCCTACTACCGATATATTCACTGTCCCGCCTCTGTACATGTCCAAACCATCTCAATCTAATACTGTTGTTACAGCATATCCTCATCATAATGTTACGGGTTATTTTTCACTGTGTATGTATTTGACTCGACGATATAAGTGGAATGCAAGTTATCAACACAGACCTGCTGAAGCATGTTAATGTTGTTTATATTATTACTGTTTTATGAATAATTCATCAAACACATTCAGATCTAAAGAATGATAGAAAATAATGACCTTTTAAAACCAACAGAAAACTTTGAAAGTGTTATGTTATACATCACTGACCACTAGCATTTTTTTAATTGTTTTTTTTCACAGAACCGTCTGCATTGGACAAAGATGTGGTGTGTGGTGGATCATGTGATCATCAACTGGACAGCTTGTGACTGACTGTTAAAGGCAACTTTTCACCCTCACAACCAAGTGAACCTGCTGTTTCTGACCTTGAATGGTTCTGTAAATAAAAGTTTGTTTGCTGAAAGTGTGGATGTCATCACTATATGACATGTCAATCATAAATGTGTCAGGTGTTTCTCTATATACATGTATTTTATCTTATGGTTCTTCAGCTTCTGGACTGATATGTTTTCTATGTGTCACAAACATCTTCAAGAAA
>JAQQAE010009155.1:0-14772 GCA_029823295.1 Pseudamia nigra
CTTGATATCGTGCATGTTTTGGGTAAAGTATTAGATTTTGTGAAATCTTGAGCAGATAAAAGTTGCCTCTGGATGTAGTTTGAGTCTGATGTTCATGTGTTTGTAGTTCCTTGTACTACGACGAGGACGGCGACCTCGCACATGAATTTTATGAAGAGATGGTGGTGACAAAAAATGGTAGAAAAAAGTCCAAGTTGAAGAGGATTCAGAAAAATCTGATACCACAGGTAAGTTTAGACCCAAAGGACACACATTGCAATGATGATTCAGTGGATGATGGATGTTTTTGATGGGTGCTTCCCAGAGGTGGGCATAGTATACACAAACAGTAGTCAAGTACAATGCTGTTAATGACTCAAGTAGAAGTACTCATAAACATAAGTACTTGAGTAAAATTAAAATAGTACTTCATATTACTTGTTAAATGTTTTTTATCATGCGTATCTTCTGCTGTAATGATTTTATGTAAAGCACTTTGAATTGTCCTGTACATGAAATGTGCTATAGAAATAAACTTGCCTTGCCATGGAATTTATTACAGTTTAATATACGTATATGGCATTCAACAAGCATTTTGATCATTTTGTTTATTCTCTTGATTTTGTTGTTAATTGTTATTAATTTGCTTGATTGTTTTTGCTCATTGTGTTGCTTCTTTTGGTTTTTGTGCAAATTTGTCTGTTGTTTTTTCATTTTTATAACTACACGTTGTTGCTTAATTTCTGTTTTTACTCATTTTGTTTATTTTCTTGATTATTTTCAACATTTCTGCTAATATTGTTGCTTATTTGGATGATTTATTTTGTAAAATTTCTTGATTACATTGTTCATGCTTGTTTATTTCCTTGATTATTTTGTGCATCTGTACTTATGTTCCTTTTATAATTTACTTGACTATTTTGCTCAGTTTCTTTTCGACTGATACGGATTTTTCAGGACCGATTATTAGTAGCTAAGGAGGCCGATATCCGATATTTGGAGCTGATATTCATTTGCAGTAAAAGCGTAAAAATTGGTGTACAAATGTTGAACAATGCAAACACTTGTTTAAATGCCTAAAGCATGTTTATTTAACCAAATAAATAGAAAATAAATAGGTTCAGAAGTGCATGGATCCTAGGCTCACAAGTTATTGTAGTAGTCATGAGCTGTAGAGTTTTTCGTGTGACTTTCACGCAAACACACTATTCTCCACATTACATACATTCTCCCCATTGATAATCCACAGTCAAGTGAGAGCAGGACCGGTGACCTAATGCAATGTAAAAACTAATTAGCCTTCATCTCATCGTACTTCCCTGCAACAAAACAAGACTGAATTGAATTTCTTACGCGCTCTCTCTCAATCACACACACAGGCTTCTACAATCACGGACTGTTTCCACATCAATATCACCAACAGCATTGGTTCAAGTAATTCACAGACATGTTGTGAGGTGCTGCTAGCTTAGCAGAGCTGCTAATGTTTACTCTGCTCGTACGGTATCCTGCTGTGCACTGTAACGTTAGAAGTTATTGTGAGATATAGAGCAGTGGGATGTTTATTACAATTTCGGGAGAGTTTTCTGCGTTTACCTTCGACAGATGTGTTTGTTCTCCGCAAAGTGCAAGCATGTGTTTTGTCGTGTGGTTCTCCACACGACCTGGCTGGCTTAACCAATCAGATGGCGCCGTGGGCGGAACAATGCTGGAGACAGAAGTGGCAGGAGAGAGAAAGAGAGAAGGGCAGCAGCGTCTGAGCCGAAATAAAAGTTTTTAATTGATTTCTTGATATCGGCCAGTTGGATTAAAAAAAAAACACTGGTACGGATATATGTCAAAATTCCAAATATCGGCGCCAATAATCAGCCCGACCGATAATCGGTCGACCTCTAGTTTCTTTGCATGTTTGATTAATTTAGTCAATTTTTTGCTCATTTTGTTGCTTAGTTTATTCATTTTGATTTACTTGATTATTTTTCTTCTTTTTTTAATGTAATTGATTATTTTGTTAATTTGTCTCCTACTTGTATAATTTGTTGCTTAGTTAATTTTTTTATGATTATTTTTTAATTTTAAAGCTTTTTACTCCTTTTTTACTCACAGAGGTGGAGCCAGATATAACTGAGTAGAAGTACATGTTTCCCTCTCAAATGTAGCCAAGAGTAAAATGTATTCTGCAAACGGCTACTCAAGTACATGCAAAGGAGGAAATGTACTGGAGTACTACCCACCTCTGGCGTTTTCTTAATGCAGTCATCTCTGTTGAATTGGAATGCTTTGTGTTTCAGGGAATTGTGAAGCTTGACCACCCCTGTATTCATGTCGATTTTCCCATCATCCTCTGTGAGGTGTGAAGAGCAGCAGAAGACAGATGAAGGACTTAAAGTGGCCTTGTTACATGTAACTGTGGTCATGACAGATAAAAGAAGATTCAAATGGTCATAAAATGGTGAATGAAATGTTAAACGTGGTCTTTGGAGTGTGCCCTGTTCACTAAAAGTTGTATTTTGACATTCACATCTGTGGTGATGGTCCTGGTTGTTTTCACCACCCAGCAGTTTTTCAGCTGATATGTACGCTGTGTTGGAGAACACGTTCAATATTTCTGTACTGAGTTGTTACAGGGAAAAAACATGTTTGATGTGAAAGGCTTTAACGACTTATGCCTACTGTGCGACTTCAGTGTTAGAATCTGTATGTGTCTTTGTACATGTGTGCAAATAGGTCTGTTTGAGTGAACGTGTGTGAGGAGGATGGAAGCTGTTGTCACAGGGTTGGACAGTGGAGGATTGTCAAGTTTATTGTACATATAGTCATGTTCTGTATTGTCATGTCTGAGTCTGTCTCGGTTCCTGAAGCTCAGACCTGCACTAGTGAACATAATGTACTATTGTAAATAAGTTCAGATTTCATAGTCGGAAATACTTGAATAAATGGTTTACTGAGCCGGATAACTGGAGTTTGAAATTTTTTTGAAGTCTTTGTGCTGAAACTGGTTTATTGTCAGAGCATTATGACTTTTTAATCCCAACTTGGAGCACTAATGTACCAAGAAAAAACTGTCTGGAAACTGAGAACCTGTAGTTTACATGGTGCAACAATTTTAGTTTGTCAGAGTTAATTTGACAAGCTGGCTCTGCATTTAGTCAAATGGTCACCTTGAAAAATGCCGTCTGCAATTCTGTGTCCACGACAGCTGTAAGTATAACCCTGACATCTCCAGATTCTGCTGTATTTTTAGCTTTTCATCACTGCCTTCTTAAATTGCGGTCAGCCTTGCTGCGCTGTAAGTCTGTGCAGTGTGCAACTGAAGCAAGGGTTTCTCCTTACTTATGTTCCCATAATGCAAAGACAGAATTTCTGGTAGGTTTTTACAGCAGATCCATTATACCAGGAGTGTGTAACCCCTCTACAGTGGCTCCTGTGGCTTTGTCCAGTAATGAAAGTAACATATCATAAATCGCAATGAAGAAAACAAGCACCAAGTGAACAAAAAGAAAAATACTGAACTGCATGATGAACAAAAATGAAGACAAAACAGATACAAATAATGTAGAGAATGAACAAAATAATCAAGAGAATGAAAACAAATAATATAATACTTAAAATGATCAAATTGAAGAAAAACAATATACCGTACTGAGATAGAAATCTTAGAAGATTAAAAAGCTGAGTAAAATAACTGGGAAAACAAATTTTTAAAATAATCCCAATTAAAAAGAGCAACTCTTTTAATAAATAGTTTACACGATGGTGTTAACATGTTGCCAGCTAAAACATGCGTCATATTCCATGTGGTATCTAAAAGGTTTGAATATTTTGTAAACACATTTGTTTTTTAATTTTGTGTCCTAAAACGGTTCTTTAGATTGTAAAGGTTGAACACCTATGATTATACAGTAACGTCACATTATTTCAGGTGCAACACCTCTAGATGGCAGCAGAAACCCGATGTACATGCTGAATTTATAGATTAGATCATAAAGGCTAAAGTTAGTTTATTTGATTTGTGTTTACTGTTACCTACCGTGCAGCACTCATTCTGTGTACTTAGACTTTCCGTAAGGCCAAAGATACAATTAAATGTTAGTTTGAGGTAAAACTGAGACGTGACCACTGGGTGCTGGTGTTGCAACTTGGCCCAGAACCAGAGTTTGATGGCAACATGAACATATTTTAATGTGTATAGCTGACAAATCCCAACAAAAAGGGGTAGGGCTTCCTCTCCAAGCATTCTCTGTTCTCTGTAATTGTGTGGAATGTGGTTGGGAGTGTTTTTTTGGGCCAGAGGTCATTCACGATGTATTTCCTCTTCACTGCTCTTTGAAGTTTTGCTTTAAGGCCAGTCACAATTAAAAGGATAAACCGCTTTATTGTAAAGTATAGAAATTCATGAACGCTGTAAATATCATACAATGGCACTATTGGCATGTGTATGATATGTTCACTAATGCACTGGGTGTGTTTTAAGAGCTGTCCATGTGGATGTGGTGTACGGAGGTAGTCATTAAAAATTAAAAGCAGCCCTGAAACAGAGCTGTTTTGAATGAATCAGAACAATAAGAGACCTTTACTGTATTCACAAGAGATCACTGAATCAGCAGTGCTTTGTGAATTTCCTATACTTACAGTACTCTTAGAGACGTTCAATGTGAAAACAGAATAAGACAACATGCTCCATCCCTGCTGATAATGATACCCTGTGTCAGCTCTTTCAAAGAACAGGATGCACATGTTGAAGCTGCACTGTATGATCTAAGGTAACACTGACATTATAGAATGAGTTTGGAAGATCAGAGGTGATAGTAGTCTCTTACCCCATTTCAGATACATGAGCAGTTGTCTCCTTTTTTTTCTTTTTTTTTTTTTTCAAATAAATGTACTTCTGTGATGAAAAAAAATGCACTTCTACTTAGTTATGTTTGACACAGCTCAGTGAGTCAGAGCCATTTTTACACTGACAGTGATCTAAATGACGAAAAATCATGGACACGTTATGAATTGATCAACCCAAAACAGTAGAATTCTAAAGGGCAACAATATGGAGAAAAATTAATATAAACAACACATAAATAACTAAAAATGAACAGTGAAAATAAGAAAATGAACAAAATGACAAACAAATGAATAATAAAGTAGATATTAAAAACTAATGAGCAAAAATGATTGAAATGTGCAACAAAACGAGCAAAACTGAACAAAATTATATAACAAAATGAGCATTAAATAAAATGATCAAGTAATTTTGATAAAAATGAACAATACATGAAACAAAATTGAATAAAAATAAAATAAAATAAATGGCAGTGAACAAAATAATAAAGTACAGAAGCAAAAAAAAACCAAATCTTACAATTCACAAATCTTCAGCCTGTCAAGTTTGTTTTTCCTTGAAGTGTGACAGTAGTGCCATCATGTATTTTATCACTTTAATAATGACTATTAATGTGGACTTTACATCGTTACTACCTGCAGATAAATATCTTATTAGAACACCATATTTGAGGCTTTAATAAATTCTAAGTTATGATTAAATTACCCACTGCTTACTCAAGTACTTTATTTTTATGAGTACTTCAACTTAAGTGATGATTGTAAAGAAGAAATACTTTTACTTCAGTACTTTTTTCTGTTTACTGTACTCACCATTATTGAAGACATGTTCAGGTACCTGTTCACCAGCCATAAATTTCAAACTTACATAGTAAAATAACAGAAACATTAGACATCACTAAATCATCCGTGGACAATGGACCCAAAGTATACATATTCCTAAAAATATATAGTTAACTGCCATAATATCTGTATTTTTTTTTACTGTAAGTGAATCCATGTATCTTTTTAAATGTAAAAGATAAGATGTATGAATATGAGCAAAATAGTCAGCAAATTGAACATAAGAATCAAAATTAACAATATAAGCACAATCCTGAACAAAACTGAATAAAAAATAATTAATACATTGAACAAAAATGAGAAAAGTAATAGACAACAACCCAAAAATAATCAGGAAATGAAGATAAACAAGCAATAAATGAAAAGCATTCAATAATAATCAAGAAAATGAATGGAAATCACCCAAATCATCAAGAAACTTCATAAAAGTGAACAAAAAATTTGAAAATAATTAACCAAATGAGCAGAAATGAACATAAATGACAAAACAATCAGCAAATTGAACAAAATAAGAAACAAACTGATAAGAACATAATCCAAAATAAACAAAAATAATTGAGAAAATGAGCATAAATGATCAAAATATTTAAGAAATTCTACAAAAGAGGACAAAAGGAAGAAAATAATCGAGAATATAACAAAAAGGAAGAAATCAATCCGAAAACTAAGAAAACATAAAGGAAATTATTGACCAAATGGACAGAAATGAACTAAAGTGAAGAAAATTATCAAGAAAAAACAGTAAATGAACAAAAATAATCAACATGAAGAGAGATGAATAAATCAAGATCAAGACCTTAACAATAATGTCTAAAATAATATAAAAACTACTTTAAAAAAGAAGAACAAAATCAGCAATGTACAGTAATTTAAAAACTGAACAAGAAATGAAGAAAATACTCAACATAATTAACAAAATCATCACTACAATGGACAAAAATTCAGAAAGGCGGTTAGGAGAAGGCCTGGGAGTGAAGGTGGCGGGGTGTGGTTCCCGTTTCCCTGCCATTGTTGTTGCTTCCTGACGGGGGCTTGGCTCCTGCTGACGTCACGTTCAGGGGGCAGAGGTCAAAGGGAAGCTGACACCAGAGGGAAAGTGGCCGTTCTGTCGGTCCGCCCGTCCTCCCTCCCCTCACACGTTCTCTGAAAACTCACACGGACCTCAGGAGACAATCTGATGACACTGTGAGGTGAGTCAGCAAAGCTTGGAGAAGAACAACAAAAAAATGTGTTCTGACACAGGAAAGAGTCTCACTTCCAGGTCCCCACCGTGACCCGGTCATGTGCTCAGGCAGCCTTCAGACTGCACACACACAGTGATGGATAGTTCAGAGACAGACCGTCAGCCAGAGGCACAGGGTAATGGTCCACGTCAGGCATTTTCATCTGTACAGAAAAAACCATTTCATACATGCTTAGTAATTTTATAGCCAGTAGTTTGTAAATTAAAATGCAGTGGTGATCTATGATGTATTTTGAGTATGTAACTTGATGTAAGCAAAAAAAGTATGAATTCATTTTCTGTTTTTCGTGGATTATTTTTTGGGGGGTGGTTAATTTTGTTGATTATTTGGAGAATATTTTGTTTAGGTTTTTATTCTCTGTTAATTTTGGTTCATTTCTTGATCAGCTGGTTCTGTTTCTGACTACTTTGGTCATTTAGGAGATTACTTTTAGTTTTTTTTTGACATTTGTTCACTTTCTGTGCATTTTGTTATTTCTTCTTATTTTATCATTTTTTTATTATTGATTATATTGATATTGATTCCCATGGTGCCTCACAGCAAGAAAGTCATGGGTTGGATCCCAGCGGCGGCCGGCGGGGTGTTTCTGTGTACGTGTTCTCCCCGTGTCTGCGTGGGTTCTCTCCGGGTACTTCAGCTTTTTCCCACAACCAAAAACATGCACTAGGGGTCAAGTCTAAACTGTCCATAGGTATGAATGTGAGTGAATGGTTGTTCTGTCTCTATGTGTCAGCCCTGCGATGAAATATCGACTCATCCAGGGTGTACCCTGCCTCCACCTTCAAGGGGTGGAAAGTGGATGGATGGATGATTCCCTTGGTTATCTTTTTTCATTAAGGATTTTACTTTGATCTATTTTTGGTTGTGTTTTTTTTATTCATTTTCCAAATTATTTTGCTGTTTTTCTTGATTATTTTTTTTACATTTTGTTCATTATTTAATCATTTTCTGGTGAGGTTTTTGATTTTGCTTAATTTATTGATTATTTTGTTTTTCTTTATTATTTCTTTTATTATTTTGTTAATTTTCTTAATTTTTTTGTTCATACTATTGATTATTGTGTTGACTTTTGTTACTTTTAATTTTCTTGATTATTTAGGTCATTTGGAGATTATTTTTGATAATGTTTTTGCTTACGTTTTTCATTCTCTGTTAATTTTCATTCAGTTTTTGATTATTTTATTAATTTTTGTGATGATTTTGTTCATTGTTTCATTATTTTTGTCTTTTTTTGAAAATGTTCTTGATTATTTAGGTCATTTGGAAATTATTTTAATAATTTTTTTGGTTATGTTCTACTAATTTTGGTTCATTTCCTAATGAGTTAGTTCACTTTTTTGTTTTGTTATTTTATTGTTATTGTTTTTTGTTTTTTGTTATATTTCTTGATTATTATTTTCATTATACAGGAATTTTCCATTTTTGGGTATATGTTTTATTGTCTGTTCATTTGGCGTTTTTGATGATTTTGTTTTTTTATGATGTTTTTTGTTGATGTTCTAGATTATTTTTTATATTCTTCATGATTAAGGTAATTTTGGAAATTATATTGATATTTTTTGGTTAGGTATTTCATTTTCTGTTAACTTTGATTCAATTTGGTTCTTATGTAGATTCTTTTGTGGATTTTCTTGATGATTTTGTAAATTTGTTATTATGTTTGCCATTTTTGTTACTTTTCTTGATTATTAAGGTAATTTTAAATATTATTTTGATGATTTTTGGTTAGATGTTGCATTTGATTGTATTTTGGTTTTGTGTTTCATTATTTTGTTGATTTTGTTGATTATTTTAGTCATTGTGCAGATTTTTGTTTTGTTTCTTGGTCAATCAATTCAGTTTCTCTTAATCTTTCATTTTGGAAATTATCTCGATCCTTTTTTTATTGTCTGATAATTGTGGTTCTTTTTTGATTATTTTGTTAATTTTCTTGAGTATTTTGTTTATTTCTAGATCAATTGGTTCATGTTCTGTTCATTTTTTGTTATTATTGTTATTTGTTGTTAATTTTTTGGATTATTTTGTTTATTTTTTGGTTAGGTTTTTCATTCTTTGTAAATTTTTGTTCATATTTTAATTTTTAACTATTTTGTAAATTTTCTTCATTATTTAGGTCACTTTGGAGATTATTTTGTTCATGTCTCGGTCATTTTGTTCTCATTTTCTTAATTACTTCAGTCATTTTGATGATCAATTTTTAAAAAGTTGTTAGGATAGGATTTTATTTTATGTATTTTTTATTTTTATTTTATTTTATTAATTTTCATGATTATTTAGTTCATTTTGGAGATTATTTTCATAATTTTTGTTCAGTTTTACATTTTCTCTTAATTTTGGTTAATTTTGTGTCTTATTTTTTAATTTTCTCAATTATTTTGTCATTTTGGAGGTTATCTGGTTCATTTCCCAGTTCTTAGTCTTCATTTTTCTTTATGTGGATACAGTATACTGTATTCTCTTAATGCTTTTGATTATTTTTACACATTTGGCTGTTTATTTTTATAATATTATGGATTGTATTTAGTTTATTTTGTTCTGTTGATCATTATTTCCATAACTTTGTTCATTTTGTTGATTAAATGCTTATTCATTAATTTTGATGTACTGTTGAGAATGACAATGTGCACTTAAAATGAAATCACAATGAGCACAATAACTTCAATGTTCATTCTAATATATAGTATTTCATTCTTCTTTAAATTCAAATTGTAAAAGCAGAAAAACATGTATTTTTGTTTACTTTTTTTGTGAATTTATGCTCATTTTGTGCAATATGATTTTCATTTTTACAGATTTGGTTGTGTATTTTGTTTATTTTCTTGTTTATTTTGTTCATTTTTTTCATAAACCTCTGCAGGAAAGGCACAAACTGATGCATTAAGAACTCACGGAACACAGAAAATGAAGTACTTGATGCTCAAAACTGCCCCCCCCCCCAAGTTCAAATGAAACCTATGCCCTTGGTTGTTTTCCTGCTTCTCTGAATTGACCCAGGATAGTTGTGTGTCATAGTGCCTGTGCCTCCTTCAGGCCTCATGGCGTTCTCCTCTCCTCTTCAGTCCTATCATTTGGTTTGTGCACGCAGCGTTTGCCAGTGGCTGTCATCATCAAATGCCTGGGGCAGGAGTGACATCTGCATACCAGATGCCTAGTGCCCACTTTCAGAAGTATGCTAAGGGTATTACTGGAAAAAGTCATTGATGTAAGTGGAAACACAATGTAAAAGGACTTTATTAAGTGTAAATTATTTACAGTATCGCTGAAGTTTGGGGGAGGTTGCACCAACTGTTTGATTCAAGTCACATGATTTAAAGTCACCGCCACCAAATGTTAACATAGCATATGTGTAGAGTTCAAACCAAGCTAGTAAACATGTAGATAATTGATTAAACATGTTCATTTCTCCACTTTTTCTTACATTTACATTTTTTTTGTGGGATCAATTTTGAATTGACACGGGTAAAAAGATTTTTTCCAGAGACGACCTCCTGGACCTGTGGAAATGTGGGGCTTACCAACCAATCTCACTGGATCTGAGGAGGACTCTGGTGCCAGAGTGAAAGGCAGAAGGTTCAAGTACAAGCCTTTCTTGAGGGGAAATGTGAACTCACTACTCAGTTGGAGACACCGGTGAGAAGCCAGAAGCAGTTTTCAGAGTTTAGCCTCATGTTTCTGTGAGACCTGTCTGAACAGTGACTGCGCATTTTCCTCTGTTGACCCGCCTGGATTTACCAGGGTTTGATTGGACAGAGATGACACAAAAAAGTGGAAAGAGGGAAAGAGGAGCAGTCGATGACTCACATCAGTACATTCCAGGACTGAACGTTACAGGAGATCCTTCAACACCACAACTGATGGCAAACTGACGACTGAGAAGACTGAAGGCATCTTACCATGAGCCGATTAATTACATTTTGCTAAATAGGATGAATAAAGTTCTTTCAGTTCTATTCAGTTCAACTCATTTCAATCCAATTCCCTTCAATTTTCAAGTGATACAATTATTCTAAAATTATAGTTATAAACAAAATTAACAAGAATAAACAAGAAAGAAATAATAATAAAGTTGTCAAAAAATTATCAAAATATTCCAGAAAATGAACAAAATAATGCAGAAAATGAACAAAAAATACATAAAACTGTTTAAGTTAATTTTGTACTGTTTTTTACTTGAAAATTGAAGTGTTCTGTAAATTTTTGCTCTCTAATAAAACCTGCTTTACATAAATAATGACTTGTTTATATTTTTCTTGATCATTTTATTCCTTTTTGTTATTTTTCACATTTTTATTAAATTTCTTCTTCTTAATTGACACACTTTGTGACCCAGTCAGCACGAGTAAATGACCCATTTTTGAGGTCCCAAGCCACCAGTTGAAAACCACTGATGTAGACTTTGACCTCTGAGGATGTGATGAAATGAACAAAAAGCTCAAGTCTTTGGTAAACACAGTTTTTGTCTTTTTTAAATTAATGAATTAATCAATTAAAAACACAGTGGCTCTCAACCGGTGGGTCGAAACCATCAAAGTGGGTCGCAGTCTGGTTCTGAGTGGGTCACGTGTTCTGTATGGTTCAAAAAACAAACAATGACAACAAAATCTGCTTGCACATTTTATTGCTGTTTATGGGATATCAAACTTTTATATTGGTGAGCATTTGTTGCCATGGTACAGTAACATGCACATTCAACTAGAAGATGACAGATTACATTGTATTTTGTACCCCATTTTCATTCATTTTTCATTATGTTTATAATTTAGTGTCTTTTTTCTCATTTTCTGAATTATTTTTGTTCTTTTATGCTCATTTTGTGGATTCTTCTGCTCCTTTTTGTCCAGTTTTGTTCATGTAGTTGCTGATTTTCTGTTGTTTTGTTGGATATTTTGTTTGTTTTCTGGATTGCTTCATTGCCTTTTTGGTTCATTCTGTTGAGCATTTTAGCCATTTTTGTTGATTTTGTGGATCATTGTTATTCATTTTGGTTTATTTGTGCTCATTTTGTGGACTATTTTATTCATTTTTCTCATTTACTCATTACTATTTACTCATTTACTCATTCTAGAATAGAGTTAAACAGTTAACATTTAGGGCCTAAAGTGGAGAAGCAATGATCAACATTAACTCTTTTTATACTGAAAAATACATTGGTTACTACATCGGTTTGATGAAATATCAGTCATAATAGAAAGAAAATGTCAACAGTTACACCCAACGCAGCACCAACAACCAACCATTCAAATAACATGCGGTACATAAACTGATACACTTTCCACTGCCAGAAACAGGGTCAAAATATACAATATAATTTGTGAGTTGAAACATTTGTATGATTTGAACAGTGTAACCATACAAAAGATTAATTAGCAGTTTTGTTGTATTGTATCTGTTTCACCTCATGTCAATCATACACATACAGTGGCATGCAAATGTTTGGTCACCCCTGTTAATGTGAACAGTTAGGCAAGAGGAAGATGAAATGATCTCTAAAAGTCATAAAGTTAAAGAAAAATTCTTTTGCAATATTATAAGCAATATCAGTGTATTATTTTTTTGTTTTGTTTTCTAAAATTTTAGAGCGGAGGTCAAGATATGTTCTGGAAGACAAAGAAAAATATCAGAGAGAACTCCTCGTAGGATTACTATAAAAGCAAATCAGAACCCCTGTTTGACTGCAAAAGTCCTTCAGGAAAATTTTGCAAACTAGTTGTGGTACACTGTTCAACAGTTCAGTGACACCTGCACACACAGTATATGGCCATCATGGAAGAGTCATTAGAAGAAACCTCTCCTGGGTCCTCACCTCACACTCAGTGTCTGAATTATGAATAATACACTGAAATTGCTTAAAATGTTGCAAAAAAGTGTTTCATGTTTAACTTTCCGCTATTTGGAGACCATTTCATTTTCCACTTGTTTAACTGTTCACTTTGACCAGGGGTGCTCAAACTCTTGCATGCCTCTGTAGTGCTGTTCATTTTATCTGTAGGCATGTTGCTATGCTAGTTGTTATGCAAAATATCATGTAGTGTTATCACACAGCGTACATTTGTTTTGAAGTTGTACTAAGTAAGCTCACGATTTACTGCAAATGTCCATGTTTCAAGCTCAGACTGTGCACTGCAGATGACATTATGGATTTTAAAACCGTAATTTCTACATTTAACAGATTTGAAATCTTCATGTTATTAAAAACTGATCATATAAAGATATTTATGTCCTTAACTGCACCTGTAGGTGTCCTGTCAGTAGATAATGTCTCCTTTACTATTGTGGTCTATGCTGAAAAAGTTTTCTTGGCCAGAGTGCAGTACAGATGAATGCTCCACAAGGAGGATATGCTTCATGTTCCTGCTCTCATGGTACTTCCATGCATTATTCCCACTTCAACCTCCAACTCCTGAAGTAATAAGCCACTTACATCAACAGAGGCAGCAAGTCTGCATCAAGTGGCAACCTCCATGCCCGACAGGTCATTTAACTACTTTAGATAGTAATGTAAGCCTTGTAACATTATAAAATAGCAATTAAAATGTTCAAGAACATTAATTTGTGCACAATTTCACTCCTTATGATTTACAGATATGTGATTTAGGTCAGTTTGTTATTTCTAAAAAGTGGGTCATCAGAAATAAAGTTTGGGAACTACTGCCCCAGAGTCTCATGTTAAAATGGCACAGTAGCATGTTAATAAGGATGCAATGTAATGCAGAGGTGTACTAATAACAATTTTATAGACAAGTGATACTATTTATAGTTGGCAGTGGGTGGGGGGGTTCCTCCTAGGGGGGCATAACAGAAAATGATTGAAAAGCACTGCTTTAGAGCATAAACATGTTTACAGCCTGGTACAAACAATGGTTTGGGGCTTTATAGTTTACAGTGGCTTGCAGATGTATTCATACCCCTTGGATGTTTTCACTTTTTAATGCAGTATAAAATGAACCATTGTCAATATAATGCCTTGTTTGACAATAATTTACAAAAAAAAATCTTTAATGTCAGAGTGAAAACATATTTCTACAAAGTAATGTCAGTTAATTCAAAATATATAATGAAATATGTGTTTTCATAAGTATTCATACCCTTTAAGTCAGTATTCTATAGATTCACCTTTGAATGCAATGACATCATTAAAAGTATTTTGTATCTACCACAGGGCTTATACTTTCCAATAGCCTTATCATGAAGCTGCTTGTAATGTGGTTCCGTCTTCATGGTGTAATTGAAGCCAAGAAAACTGATTCACCAGTGACTAGACCTTTTGGACACAGGTTTCAATACTACTGTCACTTAAGACACAGTCAGTGCATCAGATGATCTCCCTTTATGACCAGCACCATTTGTCTGAGTGTCTGTCCATTTAGGTGAATCATGGTACAGGGTATGAATACTTATGCAGTCACTTATTTTCCATCATATTTTTTATTAATTGACATTACTTTGTATAAATCTGTTTTCACTTTGACATTAAAGAGTTATTTTTTTTATAAATTTTTGTCAAAACAGCCAAATTTTTATTGACAATGATACAGTTTATACCACAATTAAAGGTGAAAACCTTCAAGGGATATAAATACTTTTGCAAGCCACTGTATTCTCAACTCTGTGAACACTTTAGAGGGGATGATTTTTTATACTACTCAACCATTTCAATGATCCAGACCCCAATATAGGCTCTTCAATCAATCAATCAATCAATCAATCAATCTTTATTTATATAGCGCCAATCATAATCGCTGATTATCTCTAGGTGCTTCACAATTCAAGGCCGAAATCTCATGACTACACTGTACAGAGAGTAAACCAACAGAACCACCGAGAGCAAGCCAAAGGCGACAGGGGGGAGGAAAAACTTCTTTTAACAGAA
>JAQQAE010009156.1:0-14772 GCA_029823295.1 Pseudamia nigra
CCCCCCCCCCCCCCCCCCCCCCCCCCCCCCCCCCCCGCGACACTGACAGAAGGGATAAGTCTTTGAGATAGAAAGGTGACATGAGGGATAACACGAAGAGACGGGGGAGTCAAGGCTCGTCGATGTGTTGTGAAATGTTGACATTTTGGCAGCGATGTCAATGTTTCTGTCTCTGTCACATAAATGCTGTGTGGGTTTACATAAGTGTAGATTTCATTTCATTTCATGGTCTGTATCCCTCAGTATGACTGAAATGTGCTGCTATCGCCCCAGCAACACAGTTTAAATTCTTGTTATTTTGGTCATATGTCACTTTTGTCTCTCTGATAAAAAAAAAATTCAATACTTTACTTTTGTTAGGTCCATTTGAATCATTTATTCATTTTTGAAACACTTCTCTTTTATTTTGTTCTGATTTAATGTCAAAATTAGTCAAATCTGCTTTTGTATGCATCTCATTATTACCATTTTTTTTTTACATCTGATTAGTTAAATACATAAAAAATGCTGATGATATGTAGATACAGTATGTGAAAATGTAGACGTAATTAGGTCAGTTCATAATGAATTTTTGACATCTTGTTGCTTATTTTGTTCATTCTGTTGTTCATTTGATTATTTTGTTCATCAACGCAAATATTCTCATTATTATGTCAGTTGATCACACATTTTTGGTCTGATTTTTGTTCAGTTTATTTTATTCTTTTTGATACAGTAGTTTTGTGAATTTTCTTAATTTGGTGCTTATTAGGTATATTCTGAATCAATGTCATGTCAAATGTTTATTCCTATACATCTTATCTTTTATATTTGAATAATTAAATACACACGCACCTTATAAAATTATTTTCAATTCAGGAATTAATGTTTTGTCGCATTTTGTCAATAATTTCATTAATTTGCTTGATTATTTTGTTAATTTTCATAGATTCTTTTTTTCAATTTTTGTCACTTTTTGCATTGTTTTGTTAATTTAGTCCTTATGTGTTCATTCTGATTTAATGTCAAAATAACTTCAGAGTCAAATACATAAAAATTGCTATGACTTTGACACATTTGCAGTAAAAATGTAGATATTATGTCAGTTTACAGTAAATTTTTGGTTCCATTTTTGTTTATTTTGTTTGTGTTTATACTTATTTTGTTCATGTTCTTAACTATTTTTGTTAATTTTCATTCATTTTTAAGATTGTTTTGTTATTTTGTTAGGTTTTTTTTAATTGTTTCATACGTTTTTGTTCATTTTGCCAATTTACATTTTATAAATAAGTCAACTTTCTTTCTTACAAATCTTATTATCTTATATCTTTGAATAATTAAACACATCAAAATATTAACAATATGTAGATATGAAAAAAAGGCAGATATCATATAAGATTTTAATTCATTTTGGGTCCCATCTGTGATCATTTTCTTAAGTATTTTGTTGATTTTGTTGTTGATTTTGTTCTTCTTTCAGGCTCTGCAACAATTCAAAGAGATTCTACTAAAACTGTGCTCACACTGAGACAATAAGCTCATTATTTCTACCAGAAATTGTAGCCACACTTGTCCATCCTCTTTCAGAGAATCTGCCTACCAAAGCCAAACCAAATGTACAGACTTTAATCTATAAGCCTCAGAGTGACAGAAAGTCTGTCAATCTGCCCCAATATATTTGGGGCAGCACATATGGATGCAATTTCCACTCAGCCTGCATAAACTGGGTGTCACCACATTCAGCAAAGACTTCTGGTGAAAAGATTTTGGTGATTTTGGTGGGGGGTGGGTGGGTGCTCCAAAGGTTAAAAACTCTCAGTTTGTCTGTATACTGAACAACAGTCAGTGGATTCACCATAGCAACCAAGCCAAGAGGGAAGAAATCTCCATGGCAACCATGTCTTCAGTTCATTTACTGCATTTCAGCAGTAGTTTAGCATCAGTTGAGCATTTCAGCAGTCTCCAGCAAACCTAAAGTGCATATGATATGAAAAATAAATTTTTTGCCATCAGTTACAGCACATCAAAAGCATTTGAACCACATATGGCGATTGATCAAATGCCAATTCACAAACCAGGAATTTACTGATTTTGAATCGAGCGGCAGGAAAAATGTGATAGCATATGCAGAACTAAGCCAACCGGATAGGACATCACAAACAGAGATTGCTTCTGTCAACCGCCTGCTATATCTATTGTGTTTTGTATGTCGGTCTCTGAATTTCGAGTGAAAGTGGTGGGATTACCAGTCATGCTTGATCGTTGTGTGGCTGACTATTGTTCGAACACTTGTGAGAATGGTTTTAGTTCATTTAGATTTCCTACGAACCCTGATCTTTTGAAGAAATGGACCGTTCACTGCTGTGCAGCATCACTTTGCGGACGAAAACACGGAAGCGCACGCTGTTATGTACGAGGTCTCCGGTGTTGTGGCCCAAAAAGAAGAGAATGTTGAGTAATTTTATACTTGTTGGAAATGATGAGAAACATCAAAGGTAAGACGAACTTTGTTATCATCGCTCGGTTTTGTTGCTGTGATTTTTCTGTATTGTTTTGAAAGTCATACACACAAGTAAGTTATATAGCACTGGATTCAGCTCGGCGTGAGCAGTAAAAGCACAAACAGATGCATTCATAATTCACTTTAATACATAAAATAAAGTGTTTGATGCGCAAAATTTCCAAGAGGCTTCATAGATTCCTGAATAAAAATGCCTCCCTGAATGCTCAAACAAAACCTATGCCTCTGTGGTGTTGTGTTCATCCCCTTTTACAGTTTGTCAAGATCAGTGCTATTTAAACATACATAGTTCACCTCAGAAGTGGAGCATGTGTGCATATTGTATATGTTTTAAGTCAGGCCCTTTTTATAGCATTGGCCTCCACTGCTGAGTGTGAGTTGAATCGGTGGGAGGACTATCAAGGGGGTTGTGACTCGGATTATTTCTGCGTTCGGAGGCAAAGCTCTGGCACACATTACTACAGCGTGGGTGAGGAACCCAGACTCCATTCATAGGTTTCTCTCACCGTTACCTTCTTTCGGCCTCTTCCAGTGTCTGTGTCACCCTTTCTCTCTCTGTCTCCGTGAATGAGGACACAATAGTTCTTCATTCATAAAAGTCTCATGAAAGAAAAATGAGGGCCTCAATTAAATAGGCTATTTTTATGCTGCTGCTGGCCTGTTGAGTCTTTATAACCCTTTTCAAGTGGCACCAGTACAAACCCACTGACAATTGTGCTGTTGTCATTGTGATGTTTTCTATCTATTGACAAAAATGGTAACAATTCTGCCATGTATTCTATTTATATCCATGAAACACTCATCATAAGGACAATCCAGTGGGTCTCAAGTGGTGGTTTGTGGACTCATTCTGAGAGAGTCACGAAGTATGTTTTTAAAAGCAAATTTACACATTTTTTCCTCCTTATCTGATATTGCAGTATCTGTTGCCATGGTAACACAGACAATCAACTGAAAGAAGACAGGTTACATTGTCATTTATCTTCTGTTACTTTGTTCATTTTTAAAAATTTTATTAATTATTTTGTTCAATTTGGTTCATTTTTCTTCATTAATTTGTTCGTTATTTTTTTTATTTTGTACATTGTCTTGATTGTATTGTTCAGTTTGCAGAGGTTTAGTCAATTATGTTGCTCATTTACTTGATTATTTTATTTATTCTTGATGCTTTGCGTTCCTTTTTGCACTTTTTCTTGATTTTTTTGTTCAGTTTTGTTCATTTTGTTGATTTATTTTTATTATCACACATTGTCTGGATTGTTTTGTTCATTTTGTGGATATTTTGTTGGTATTCTTGATCATTATGGCCATTTTTGTTGATGTACTTGATTAATTTGATTACATCTTGATGGGTTATTGTCCTTTTCTTGATTGATGTGTTCATTTTCTTGATTATTTTGTTAATTTTTGTTTTTTGGTTTTTCATTTCTGAACCTTACCTGATTACTTTTGTTCGTATTTTGCTTACAGTGATAAAACGTAAATGTCTCCGTGTGTCAATTACAAAACATCTGCAAGGGTGTTGATAAAATTAAGTGTGCATATTTTTGATTATTTTTTTCTTGGTTTTCCAAGGACCTCTTTGTAACTCAGCCACACACTGAGGTGCTGTACCCAGTTGTGATTAGAAAATGCTTTGATTGGGTGAACAGCGGATCATTCCTAAGGTGACCTGGGATCATTTTCTGACCAAAGCTCTGATAAATACAGGATAAAAATCTCAGGAATAATGGTCAGGTGCTTCTCAGGAAGGAGCTCATTTCAGCCTCATTCTGATTGGTTGCAATTCATGCTGTTTTAAAATTTAAACTTCTATTGGCTCACAGGGGCAGGACTAAAGCATCTGGACTGTGACTGCTAATGACTTGCGATGTCATAAATCACACAAATTCACAGACAGCTTGCTTTTACTGTAGTCCATCTTATTTTTAAGCATTTCTCAGGACTGATAGTACTGAGCAGGTTCATATTTTTAGTTTATATAAACCTCAAAACTCCAAAAAAAATCAATGTTCACATTATGGGACCTTTAATGCTAGTGTTGAAGTCAAGATGACCTGATCCAAGAATACGTAAGTCATGACAAGACCATAAGAGCAGAGACAAAATAAAGACCAAGACAAAGAGACACTGAGACAAGAGCAAGATCCATAGATCCACAACCAAAGCATTATGGAAACCAAGTATTAAACACTGATATGATTGAAGGGGTGAGGTCCTATTAGCAGTGAGTATGTAAAACTAAGGAACCTATTCAACGCTGAGTCAGGAAATAGCAGAAAACATAAGAAACCCCTGGAATAATGTTAACAAGTAAATCATAAAATGCAGCAGAAATTTACTGATATCCCTACAAATGTGATCTTAAATGGTCTTGACATACAATTCTGAGTCATCTTTGCATAAAACTATACCAATAAGGCACAATATTATGACCACTAACCAGTGAAGTGGTCATAATGGATTTTTTTCTTCCCTGATGGCACGGGCATATTCCAAGTTGACAGTGTCAGGATTTATCAGACTCAAATTGTGAATGAGTGGTTCAGGGAGTATGAGAGATCATTTTCACATATGGATTGGTCTCCACAGAGTCCAGACCTTAACCCCATTGAGAATCTTTGGGATGTGCTGGAGAAGACTTTGTGCAGTGGTCCAACTCTCCCATCATCAATACAAGATCTTGGCAAAAAATTAATGCAACTCTCGACAGAAATAAATGCTGTGACATTGTAGAAGCTTATCAAAATGTGTGCCGTAATCAAAGCTAAAGCCAACAAAATATTAGTGTGTGACTTTTTTTTGGCCAGGCAGTCCTAGCTGCTCACAGGAGCCATTGTAAGAAGATCATTGACATTATTACCGCTTCAACGGTTAGTGGTCATAATGTAATGGATGATCAGTGTATAGAGAAATGCATATGAGATGCAGATAAGACCAACGTCAATATGACCATACCCCATACTGTTGCACACCACAGTACCCATAGAATAGACCATTTATCTTGTACAACTATAATAAGCATCCACTAATCTATCTTCACATTTCACATTTTCAGCACACTGAATACAAAGGCATCTCACCAGTTTTCCCTCTAATGTGTAGATCTTCTTCACCACTCCCGAGTCAAGCTTGATGGCATCAGTGATGTCAGTCAGGACTTGTTCATAAGAATGGGCTGTTTTCTTATTCAACAGGATCCTCACAGCTTTGCGTGGCTTCACTCCACTCCGCACCACCGTCACAAGCTTTGGACGGATGAAGTCCTTATTTTCACGGCCCTCGGGGGGACCAGCCTTGGAGCTGCCCAGTGAAGGAGGCCCACGGGAGGAGGACGCTGCAGCTTTGACATTCACCGACCAGTTTGGGTTGACGTTTGTTGTGTAATCCAACTTTTTGTAAGCTTCAATGGAGCTGCAAACATAGCTCTCACCTGGTGAGGATTTGACATAGGGGACAAAGAGAGAGACGATGTAAATAAAGACATAAGCATCCATGTTGCCAAAACTACTCTGTCCCTTTTTTGAGTCTCCTGTTATTTCCTCTCAGAAGGTTATGTGATTGAGGAGTTGAGGGAAGTGTAGAACACGGGCAAAGAAAAAAATCTTAAATTTTGCTAGTCAGTTTCCTTTGCACTAGACAATCTCAGCTTAACTTTAACCTTATAATAGTAGCGGTTTGTTGAATTTTAAAGGTTGCATACTGTATCTTAACACTTATCTGCACCACTCATACTGTACTGTATACAGTATGTGTCTGTTAAAGACTTCTGTAAGGACACTGACAAAGTGTGTTCATTTGGGCTGTCTTTGGTTTTCATCTCTGATTTCGCTGTGATGTGTCGTACCCTCCCTCTTTTCAACAGGTCATTCCCAAGGTGACACAAGGCTACAGTAAAGACAGAATGATGCACCGTTCATAGGTCATTTTATGAAAATATATTGTCAGGAATGTTGGCCACTTGCTAACGGGGGCAAGAGTAATTTTATCTTCAATATGATTGGCTGTAATGTGGTGATTTTTAGGTTTTCATGTTTTTGTGCTTGTTTTTGATGTTTTAAAAATGTCCAATTCTATTGAATCAGAAGTGCAGGACTAGTGCAATTTACAATGACGATGACTGGTTCTCACTTGTGATGTCACAAATCACAAACATTCAAAATGGTCTATCTTTCAGAAGACTGACAGTACAGACTTAATCTGTAGAGTTTAATATGAAACCAACAACAAAGTAACGATGAATTTTCACAATATGGGATCTTTAAAAATACAAATATATCTAAGACCCTTGTAACCATGGCAGAACTTGCATTACCACAAACTGAAATATGTAGTCCCTCTATGCAACAACTCAGCAAATTATCCATTATTCTGTATGCAAAGTATTTTTCCTGTAGTTTCTGCTTCTCTATTGCAAGACAACTAACAATTATATGTGTCAACTGGCATCAATACTGTATAGCAGCACAGCTAATCTTCTGCCATTTGGAGGGAAATCTGCCGTGAACAAAGCACCTTGTTGCTTTTATCCTTAGTTCAAGTAACTGGCGACAAAATCTAGCAAAACGAGGAGATCATTGGTTATAATGTCAGTGCATGTCTTGTCTGCCCTTTTCCTACGAAATGATTAAAAATAATTTCTTTGCTTCTAAAACCCTTCAAAATGAATGCTATGAGGGGAAAACTCTATCAGTGGGCACTGCTTGTATGAGTGAAAGACTAAAACAGTTCAAAGCTACCTGGAGAGAAGACAATCTGGCTGTACGACTATATCGTCAATCAAGCAGCGATATAATCTTCATAATACACAGTATGTTCAGTTTGATTAGCCGTTTTCTAACACAGCCAGTGCACTAAATTATATACCATGCTGAGCCTCATTTTCAATCAGACCTTGTGTATGGGTCTATGTTCAGACTATCTTCAGATGTTCAGTCTTTACTACTGTATGTTCATTCAGTCTATGTGGAGACAATGACGGGCTCAGCAGAGAGATGATGGAGCATGAAGACGGTAAGAGGAACCATTGTGCTATAGGTGAGTGGTTCCTAACCAGTGGGTCAGATCCCAAAGGTGGGTTGGGGACTTATTCTGAGTGGGGTAAAAAAAAATTATCTACGTAGACTACATTTTACTATCTGTTGTTACCGAAATGCAAACATTTGACTGAAATGTAACAGGTTACAGTAAATAACTGTTAGTTTTAATTTTGTTTATAATGTTCAATTTTGTTCTTTTTTAATATTATTCATTTTGGGATTATTCTTGTTCATATTCTTCATTATCTTGATGTTAACTTTATGTATTTAAAAAAGCAAACAAAATAATCAAGAAAAATTGACAATGAAAGCGGCAAAACAAACAAAAAGGTGCAAAATGCTAAAAAAAAAAAAGCATGAACAAAAAAAACAAAATAATCAAGACAATGAACAAAGAAAGAGGTAAAACAAAAAGATGCAAAATTAACAAAATAAGGAATAAAATGAACAAAACTCAAGAAAATTAAAGAAAGATACAAAATAAACAAATGAATACACAATAGTCAAGGAAATGAACAAAAATGAGACAAAAAATAATGAGTGAAATGAATAAAAAAAAGGTAAAATAAACAAAAAGTTGCAAAATAATCACAGGAAAAAAACAAAATAAAGAACAAAATATAAAATAATGAAAAAATAAATACAAAAGAGGCAAAATTAACAAAAAGGTCCAAAATAAACATAGAAATAAACAAAATAAAGAACAAAACGAATAAAACAATCAAGAAAATTAACAAAAGAGAGGCAAAAAGAAGAAAAGAATCAAGAAAATAGAAAGAAAATGGAAAAATAAACAAAACAAAGAAAATAATCAAGAAAATTAACAAAGAAAGAGGCAAAATAAACAAAATGCAAAAAATAATCAGGAGAATTCACCAAGACAGATGCAAAATAAGCGAAATGAACAAAATAATCAAAGAAATGAACAAAACTAGGAACAAAACAAACAAAATGGTGCAAAAATAATGATAGAAAAGAACAAAATAATAATAGAAATGAACAAATATGGAATAAAATAAACTAAAGTCATCAACAAAATTAACAAAGAAAGAGGCAAAATAAACAAACATGCAATATAATCAAAGAAATGAACACAATAAGGAAGAAAATTAACAAAATAATCAAGAACATACACAAAATAAGAAGCAAACAACAAACTCAATGAAGTGAACGATGGTTATCCCACTTGGGAGGGCAGATGGGACTGGTGTGCTGGTTCGTGTGGACCCTTACTGACCTTCTACGAGGTGGTCGACGTGGGTGATTTTCTTGGATCCATCCAGGGTGTAGATGGTGCGGACCCCCTGGGGCAGGTTGACGTTGTCGGACAGGGACCGGGTCAGGTCCTCCAGCAAGGCGTCGAAGGTCCGGAATCTGTCCGAGGAGATGGCGTACACGATGCCGTTGAAGTAGCGGTCTCCGTTGCGGTAGAAGCGGACCTTCTTGGCCCTCTTCTCGGCGCTCAGGGCCTTCAGGGTGCGGGTTCGGTACAGGCTGCAGTGGGCGCTGTGCGTGGGACTCAGCACCCCGTTCATCTTGACACTGGAGCGGCCGTGTCTCTGACCTTTATCCCGCTCGTCGAAGTGCTCCATGTCCATCTCGCGGCCCAGGCTCACAAGTATGGCTGTACTGTCTGGGAGACGCAAAAACACAACAACGGACAAAAGTAGAGACAAAGTCAGCAGGAACAAATGACGCTCCTGGAACGAACCGAGTGGGTTTGACGCGTTTGCTGGAGAAGGCAACCGGTGTCCAGTGTTGGCGCACGGTCCGAAAATAAACCCCTAATGACAGATTAAGTGCTCTTAAGCCGGGCAGTGGACAGGACTGTCTGCCGCCCCAGGACCAGCCCTGTGCCACTTAGATGAGCCTGAGTTTGGCTGAAGCGCAGGTGGATGGAGAGGGAGACAGTCACGACTCCATAATAGCCTATTTATTTCCTCTTTATAAATATTCAGCAGGCGACGACGCAGACTGAGGGACAGGAGATCTCACCGGAGCAGCGCGACCTGTGTCCGACACGGAGGCACGTCTGCCACAGTCACACCGTGAAGGACGGAGGTTGTATTTCAGCGTGGAAACATGCACTAAATAAGTGAGAAAATGAAGAAAAATTAACAAAATAATCAGTAAAAGTAGGGAAAATGAAGCAAAAAATAAAGAAAACGGGTGAAAATGAACAAAAATAATTAAGAAAATTGGTGAAAATGAACAAAATAATCAAGAAAATGTGGAAAAATTAACAAAATGCTTAAGAAAATGAGGGGAAATGAATAAAATGAGCCATAAAATGATGAATAATTAACAAAATAATTTTTAAAATGATGGAAAATGAACAAAAATAATTAAGAAAAATATTCATTTACGCTATATTATTCCCTTGCGAGAACTTCTATTTTAGTCAAACATTTATGGATCCTTGGAGTAGTGTACGTTCTGTGGTCTAAGCAAAAATGAACAAATTAATCAAGAAAATTAAAAACGGGTGCGAAGTGAACATGAAAATGAGCAAAATATTCAAGAAAATAAATAAAAAGAAGCAATACAGGTTACAACATGAATCAGGTAATCAAGAAAATTAACAAAAAAGAAGCAAAATAACAAATAAATGAGGGAATGGAGTAAAATGATCAAGAAAATGAACAAAACTAGCAAAATAAGCAGGAATCTTAGCAAAATATTCAGGAAAATTAACAAAAAGATGCAAAATAATTGACAAAATGGGCGAAAACAAACATACAAACCTAGAAAATGAACAATGAGTAAGCAAAAACAGAAATGAACAAAATTCTCAAGATAATTATCACAAATTATAAAAAAGCAATAAAACTAGCAAATAAATTTGAGAAAATTCACATAATACTGTAGTGCAAAATGAGTAACTCAATTAAATATTGTTTTAAAAGAAGCAAAATAAGCAAAATAATCAAGGATGGTTAAAAAAAAAACAAGCAAAATAAGCAACAAAATGAGCAAACTAGTCAAGAACATTAATAAAAAGAAGCAAAATGAACAACAAAAGCAAAGAAATCAATAACATTTACAAAAGAAAAACATAAGCAACAAAATGAGCAAAAATATAGTAAAAAAATTAAGAAAATAAATGTTAAAAGAGCAATTCTGAACAAAATTTTACAAAACTATCAAGAAAATGTGCAAAAATGAGTCATAAGTAACTGAACAACAAAATGAGGGGGAAATGAACAAAATAATGAAGACATTAACAAAATTAAGACAAATTAGGACAAATAAAAAATTGAGACAAACAAAATGACCCAAAAAATGACAAAAACATAAAGTAACATAAGCCACAAAAAAGAGTTAACTGTTGTTCATAACAGTGAATCAACAAGAACAAAATTAATAAATTAATTAATCAAATGAACAAAAAATAACAAATGTCAATAAAACGGACCAACTAATCAAGAAAGTTAACTAAATCAAAATTTTAATTTACAAAACCAACAGGAATAAAGAAAATGAGCAAAATATGCATTAAAAAATCATTGAAATTTAACATGACAATAAAAAGATGGGCAAAACAAACCAAACATTCAAAAAAATGTCACAATGTTCATAAACAGACCTAAAGTTAGGTATTATTGAAAACTGCAAACTGCTAGTAAAACAGAAAACTATAAATTTAAACCAGTTTATGCTGTTTATTTTCTTTAAGAAAATTAAAAAATACACAATGAGGACAAAAAAAGAAAGGAAAATCACCAAAATTAGGAAAACGTGAACAAAATAACCAAGAAATCACAAAAATAGGCAACAAAATGAAGAATATAAGCAGCAAGAAAACAAAAATGAAGAAAATAATCCCAAACAAACAAAAATGAGCAAAATAATGGAAAAAATTTTAAAAACGGATCAAAATGAGAAAAACAAACAAGAAAATGAACAAAATAGGATGCAAATAATCAAGAATTAACCATATTTTCAAGAAAATAAAGAATATGACTAAAAGCATACCAGATATGAAGAATATAACCTGAAAAATAAACAAAAAGTAAACAAAACAATCAAGAAACTCAACAAATAAGCAACAAAATGAGCAAATTAAACAAGAAAACAGACAAAATAAGCTGTAAAACAATCAGCAATGAGTCATATATTTAAGAAAATGAAGAATACGAGCAAAACAATACAAAAATGAAGAAAATTATCCCCAAAGTGAACCCAAAAAAAAGTCTATATTTATACCCAAACTTATAGAAACTACCCCAGTACTAAACTGCCATCTACACGCATACACACAATAGTCCAAATATGAGTGGAAATCAATAATAACATGACATTAAGATGCGTTCACGGACACGTTGAAGGTGTGTTTACATACAATGGCGCAGTGACAAATTAACCCACATTTAATTCCAGTGACTGGGGACTGTACTGGCAGACTTACCCACGCGGGGAGTCAACGCTTCAGTCACGGTAACCTCCAGAGTGACGCTGTGGATTTTCCCCCTTGATGGAAAAAGTACTGAATGGACGTTGGTGAGACGTGATCGGGTCCACGCTGCGGTGAGCCCCCCTTTGTTGTCCGGTTTGATGTGGTCCACCAGCTCCGCCACAGCCTCAGCCTTCACCAGTGTGCGTGGAAGTGTGTGCGTGTTGATGCGTAAGGAGCAGAGGCAAGGCGACAAATGCGCTGGGTGGCAGCTGCGACCCCTCCCATTCTCTTCCCCACCACCTCCTCTCTCTCTCTCTCCGCTTCCACGTCACTCGTGTCGTGATTTCCATTCAGCACCCCCTCTCATTAGGATGCAAACCCACGCTTCACACTCGTGCTGGTTGGTTGGGTGGGTGGTTGGAGATGCTGCTGGTCCTGCACCCCCACACCCACCCCCAAATACAGAATGAAGGGGGGGGCACACGTCCCATAAGAGAAACAAAGACATAAATGCTTTACATGAGCTTTTACAAAACATAAAGTCGTGGAATCCCTTTATTATTTTGCTATTTTTGTTCATTGAATCTTTTTTTTAATTATTGTTTTATTATTACTTGGTTCATTTTTCAGTCACTGTTGTTCATTTTGTGCTTTGTTTTGTCGTTTTTCTCCATTGTCTTGATTGTCATGTCAATTATTTTTGTTTTCTTGATTAAAGTGTTTGTTTATGGGGTTTTTTGCTCATTTTGTTGTCAATCATTTTAATCCCTTGATCACTTTGCGCGGCTTTTTTGTGAATTTTGTTGATTAATTTGTTCATTTGAGATATTGTGCTCATTGATTTGCTTATTTCTGTTCTTTTTCTTAATTTTTTCAATTCATTTTTGTTGAGCTTGTTTATTATTTTGAGCATTTTCAATCATTATCGTTGTTATTTTGTTCATTATGTTTAATTTTGTTTTTTATTTTCATTTTTTGTTACATTTAGTTTATTTTTATGTATTCTCTGCATTATTTGATCATTTTAATCATTTAATATTTTGTTCATATTGTTTATATATATTGTTTATTGTTTATTTTTTTCTGTGTTGAATTTTGTTGAATTTTTTTTCTATTTGTCCATTGTGTTTATTATTTTGATAATAATTTTGTTTCTTAATTTTTTCACTTTGTTTGTTATTTTGGTCATTTTGTTTAATAATTTGTTTATTTTTTGTTTTTGTCTTCATTGTTTTGTTAAACAAGATTAATTTTCAACCATTTTGTTTGCTGTATAGTTTAGGTTTATAAGTAGTTTAATAACTGTGTCCATTATTTCAGTCATTTTCAGTCTTTTTGTTTATTATTTTGATCATTTTGTTCAATGTCAGTAATATTGTGTAGCATTTTGCTCATATTTTGATTATTTTGTTCCTTTAACATTTTCATTGTTTTCTTAATTTCCCCTGATCCTATTGAGTTATTTTTTTAATTTCCAATTTAACCAAATGAAGAAAAGTCACATTTCGAGAACAAAAAATATTAAAATGCTATGTTATGTGGTTTTTTAAATTTGCTCTCAATGATCACATGCATTTCTGACCATGACGCTTCTAAAAATCTATCTCATGAAATTAAAATGTGAATCCATTTTAAACATTGCATCTTGTACTTGTGTGTGAAAGGGCCTGTTAGATGTCACATTTCAGCCTAAATGCTCAGCAGCCATACCTTTAAGCCTCTATGTGCACATGACTCGTTATGTAACATATCACTCCCTCCTATACACTGAGCATCTGGAAGCAGCTCAAAACTAATCTATTCCATTCAAACCATTCAGGGCAGCTTTCGCAGTAATTCATATGCCATGCGATAAGGGAGGAGAGCTTCTCTCAACCCCATTAATTCATCCCATAATGTTTAATATTCCAGACGTAAAAACCAAAGCTCTGAGAGCAGGAGAAGACGCTGATGTTTTATGATCTCATACACGTTTTTCATATTTGCTCTGAAGTTTGTTTGATTGCAGGAAGTCAGTTCTCGAGCGATGGAAGATATAAAGGGTGGCTATCTACCTCCTTGTTCTCCTCAGGATGCCCGATTCACCTCCATCACCTCCTCCCTCAGGAACCATATGCAGGAGGTTCTACGGGGATACGTGAAGAGGAAGAACTATTATTCTTTTACATGTATTGAAGTATTTTTTTCAAATAAATACTTTTTACTCTTACTCAGTTATATCTGTAATGAAAAAGTGTTTGTACTCATTTACATTTGGTCATAGCTAAAAACATTAACAAAATAATCAAGTAAATTCACAAAAAAATGAATAAACTAAGCAACAAACTTAGGAAAAAAAGCAACCAAATTTGCAAAACTGAACAAAGTAGTAAAGTAAATTATAGAATGAAGATAATAACACAAAATAAGCAAATATGAAGAGAACAATTCCGCAAAGTGACACACATGACTAATGTAATCAAGGAATTGAACAAAAATGCACAAAAACAAAGTCATTCATGTAAGTAAATAAAAATGAACAACAAAATAAAAGCTGCGCAAAAAAGAAAATATGCAACAAAATTGGTAAAAGAGAACAAGTCAAGCAACCAAAATGGTTAAAAAAATATGCTAAAAAACAAAAATAAACCAAGTAAGCAACAAAGCAACAATAAATTATTTAAAACAAAGTAAAATAAAATCAGCAAAAATAAATTTTAAAAAGCCAGAAAATAGTCAAGACAATGAAAATGTCTACAAAATTAACAAAAAGCTAGGAACGTGGGGGAAACAGTCAATTAAGACCAAGGCGTGTGGTTTTTCTTCCATCGACTGGACTGGATGGAAGAAAAACCACA
>JAQQAE010009157.1:0-14772 GCA_029823295.1 Pseudamia nigra
AACTACGAACCCACCCACCCAGCCCACTATGGACAGGATCAGGCCTAGCAGCTGCATGCCCGTTGTTGCCATGATGAAAGGTGTTGTTCAAATCAAATAGATTTGTCTTGAGATTATAAGTGTCTCTTTCTGCTGAACAGCGCCCACCTAGTCCCACAATGATATGTGACAGTCTGGAAAAATCACGCTCCACGACTGGAATCTCAGTCTTCTGGAGATGACGACTGCAGCTCGGGTTTAAGGGCAGGTATCCTGAAATTTAGAAAAAAAAAATGTTTACATTATGTTCTGTTTTTACTTGCGACATTTGCAGAGTGTCAGAACAATTATGAAGCATATGTTTATCACAAATATTTGAAAACAGGCTTAGAGGCCCATGTTCAGTGGATTCCAGTTCGAAACACAGAGAATAGCTTTCTTTGACACAGCTGTGGGTGTTGAGCTACGCCTTGCTGGATGAGTGGATTATCTCAGAAAAACATGACGAGACTCTGAACACAAGCAGCTTTCATGACAGTCCATAGAGTGGGCCAGGAGGACCTGTGTCCTCACAGCTCTGTCCCCACTGTGTGGATTCTGTGAATCAAACCCTCATCATCAATCCAGAGATCTGAACAAATAGACATGAAAGGAACACCCTGTATCTGCTGACTGGACTCATTGACTGTTATGCACAGCACTCCCAGTACAGGTTATAGGTGTGCTCAGCCTTCACTGTACAGACTGAGCACACCAACAGCCTATAGTGTACAGAGGCAGACAATGACAATGAAGCATACAAATCTTCACTATCAGAATAATAATTTTGACAGGGTCACATTCTCCTACTATGAAATTAAAAACACAGAGAGTGAACTTAGTGCAAGAAATAATTTTTCTGGTGATACCCCAGAAGGTCCCTATGCCTTCTGTTTTCCAGGGATATCCGCCTCAACCCTCATATCAATATAGACTCAACTGTAAACACTGCAGTGTCCTCTGACGCTCCAAGCCTGTTTTTAAACAATCAGACTATTTAAAGAGTAATATATGATGTGTACCTGAACATGGAATAACATACTGAAAGCAAAGTATTCATCACATATCACACAAAATGTGAACCAAGCCAATTTTTAAGTCAGCTGGATTTTTTATTGACATTTTAAGAATTGGCACAACCTTGATATTACCCAGGATATTTACCTTCAAAGACCGTCTCTCACTGCCCCCGTAGAGATGCTCCAGAGGCTGGTGTCGTCCTCAGGTCCTTTTCTTGTGTTGATTCGACACTTTGAGAACTGAATAGGGGACCTGAGAATTCAGTTTAGTCCTCGGGATTGCTGAAGATTTGAGCAGAGAAGTCTTTATCTGAGAGGGCTGCGGTGGAAAGTGTCTATCTGCTTTGACACCCAAAACTGGACTGAAGACTGGAGATGGGGCTGCCCTCCGAGATGCCAGTGCAAGTCTGTGTGGCAGTGGGCAGAAGCATGCGCTTGTGTGCACGACGTGTCAGTGTGTGAATGCGTGAATGTGTTTAAGTGTGTCTCCCAGTGCCTGGTGGACGAGCACAATGCCCTGCTGTTTTGTGTCATTCTCCCTCCCTGCTCCTCGTCACCCTCTGTCCCAACCCTACAGCCCCGAACACCCATCACACTCACAAACCCATTCTCTCCTCTGTTCACTTTGTTTCACTTGTTCGTTTGTGAGAGCTTTCCCTTTTCTTCTCTTACTTTTTCAATCTGTTTATGGGTTTCATTGAAGTTTTCAAGTACTGAGTCCTTTGTAATGTGACTTTAACATTGCATTCACTGTTCTGCCACAAAAATCTAAAAATCACAGTGTAAAAATGTGTGGTTCATATAGCTTATGATACAGATTTTAAGGTAATAAATATACAGTTTGTTGACATTACACTCACTGGCCACTTCAGTAGGAGCACTTGAAAAGACAAGCCATTAAAGGCTTATTCCATGCCATTTCAACAATTTTTCAGGACATTACACACACTATGGTCTCAAAAAATTTTACTAGTTATGCCTTATTTATCCAATAGGGGAAGTATAACATTTTACTGCATTTAGATGAGGACTTTTCAAGATAATTAAGTGAGGGGGGTATGTGTTGATTTTGGCGGGCCTTAATTTTGTGTCTAATTTCAAATGACAATATCTCAAGAAGTACATGGCCCACGGAACTGAAATTTTGCATTAGCTAAACCTTCACCTGCTGTGTGGGAATATACCAAAAGATATGCCACCTACCAAAACAGGTAGGCATCCCAGTCTTTCAAAAATGGCAAAAATAACATTCGGCTCACACGCTGGACCATGTTTAGGCCTTCTGAAATCATTCCTGTATATGCACCAGGCTTTTAATCTTTTTATTGTGTTCAGGTGCCAAGATGGGCTGCACATAGCACTAGATATTAGACAGATCTATGCAGTGGTTTTTGGGTAACATTCTCCTCAAATCCCAAAAAAATTGTTTCAGGTGAGATTTTCATTCAGACATAACTCCATCTGGGAATGCATGTTTAAATTTGAAGTACAAAAACTCTTCTTTCATGGAATATAAAACTATTTTTTCTTTATGCAATTTTTTCACTATGAATATGGGGCTAATTTGCCATTTGCGAGTAGTGCAAATTAGGGATTTAAAACAAAAATGAAGGTCTTGCACAAAGAAACACAGAGTGCTTGGGGCCTTTGTTGAAATGGCATGGAATGACCCTACTGCAAATATCTAATCAACCATTTAAATGACAGCAATTCACTGCATTCAGGCATATAGACACGGACAAGCCTGACGTTTAAACTGAGCATCTGAATGGGGAAGAAATGTGATTTAAATTACTTTGAATATGATGTGCCACATGGTGCTTTAGTGAGATTTTCACAAAAAAAGCATCTTTTAAGGGGAGTGGTTTAAAAAAAGGAAACTATCCAGTGAGCAACTATTTTTTGGATGAAAATGCCAGGTCGACGCCAGAGTTCAGAGGAGAATAGGCAGACTGGTTTGAGCTGATAGAAAGGCAACTCTAACTCAAATAGCCACTCATTACAACTGAGTAATGCCAAAAACCACCCCACAAGATGATGCTCCTGTCAGCAAAGGACAGGAATCTAAGGCTATAATTCACATGGGCTTAAAATCAATGGTCAATGGAAAACCAAATACCGTATTTTCCGGGTGATATGTCGCCCCGGTATGTTAGGCGCACAAGCCAAAAAATGCATAATGAAGAAGAAGAAAACGTGTATTAGTCGCTCTACAGAACAGGTCATGTCTGTTCGGGGCTCAGGCGCGCCGCCGCAGGTGTGCACTTCAGCTACGCTGCGGCTCGTCTCCTCTAGCGGCTGTCAGTGTGACAAGCACCCTATAGTCAAATTTATTCAAAATACAAGTCGCTCCGATGTATTTGTCGCTCCCCTCGCCAGACTATGCAAAAAACCACAACTCTTAATCAGAAAAATACAGTAAGTGTTGCCTAGTCTGATGAGTCTCAATTTATGCTGTTAGATTCAGATGGTACAGCCAGAATTTGGCAACATGAAACCATGGATCCATCCTGCCTTGAAAAACACTTCAGGTTGTTGTTGGTGGCATCATTTTAACCCCTTAATATGAATTTGTTTAAACACCATAGCCTACCATGCCTATGCCTTTATGGATTTATTGTATGCCTGCCCAACTTCTAGCTAAGCGGTCCTGCCCAGTACAAGTTTGGTGGACCTGATAAAGTGGCAGGTGAGTGTATAAATACATCTTGATTTGCATGTGGATTTCATGGACTTTTAGATGCTGCAGTAACTGGAAGAGATGATTAGAGGAGCACCGTTTTTGCCACCATGCAGGCGACCAGGATTGAAAAAAGGATAAAGTTTATCAGTGAAGGTGTCTGTAAAGGTATGAATGTGAGCTCCAAACTCTGCACAGTAGAAGGACACCCGGCCTTCAGTGTAGTCCAGAAAAATACCCACCCTCTTAGGTCTCTGTTCTAGAGCCAGTGGGGTGACAGGAGAGCTGTTGGCAACGTACTGTCCTGCTGCTTTCAGTCCTAAAGTCCAGAAACCGTTGGCAGGGCAGACAGTGAACTTCCCCTTCCTGTTAATGGACTGTCTGACAACTCCCAGATTCCACTCGATCTTCTCACCGACCTCCACCTCCCAGTAGCATCTCCCACTGCTGAAGCTCTCTTTGGCCAGGACGTTTGCCGCGCGGTCAAACCTTTTGGGGTTTTCCAGAACCTCCTGAAGCTTGTCTGTGTGTCTCACTTGCTTTCTGTCATCTGACACATGGAGGTAGGGGTGGGCGGTCTTAGCACTCATACTGATGTCCACTAAGAGACAGCAAGAAGATACAGTCAGCACAGAGGCAAATGTGGATATTTTTGGGTGGGTGGGTGGTTGGGGAGGGGTAGTGGGAGGAGTATCATAAAAAAGGGCCACAGGCTGGATTTGAATCTGGGCAATGTGGGTGTGCAGTACCAGGTGAGCCACCCCCATATGTCATGATCTTACAGTGTATGATACATTGCTGTAGATTAATCTACACAGCAATACATAAAGAAGTCATAATGACATTAACCTTCAATATCTAAATCAGGAAAATGAACCATATTTGCTAATGCAGCAAAAAGTAATCTAAAAAGATAATGTATAATAGTAAAATACACCATTTTTTTACACAATGACCTTTCTGACTTTCTATATTTAACCATTGGCAAGGAGGTTAATGTTTTTATTGTGCTGGGTTGTCTGTTTGTCTGCAACTTTGAAATAATCACAATAATCTCTGCTTTTGTCTCTCCTCTGTCCACTAACCCCAACCGGTTGAGGCAAATGGCCTGGTTCTGACGGAGATTCTGTTGGGGTTGCTCTTCAGTTTGAATATGAGTGGCGCTGTACAAATGCAACTGAACTGAACTGAGCTGCCCTGGTCCATGTGTGCACTCTCTGAATGCTGGTTTGAACGTATATTGATAAGAATGGTTCTGTTTAATACTTTCACTTAAGTAAAGACCAGATTGCAGAACTTTTACTTGCATGTTTACAGTATTGCAGTATTACTTAAGTGAGCAATCTGAGTACTTCTTCTACGTCTGTGAGTAAATAAGTAAGTAAAGTTTTATTTATATAGCATTTTTTCAAGATAAAGACCACAAAGTACTTTACAAGCATACAGTTGTATTCAATATTTACAAATATCTGTGCAGCCTTACCTGTGTATTTCTCAATTCTCTTTAGCTCTGTCAAAGAACAAAGAATAATATAAAAATTTTGTTTTTCAATGCTTTCGTCACATAGTGTATTGATTGAACTGTATTACTGACCAGCTTTGGAGAGCCTGTTCACTTCTGCCTTTATCTTTTCCATCACATCTGACAGTGCTCTCCTGGTGACACTGATACAGGGGTCTGTTTCAATTGTAACCTTTGACCAGTCCTTCATCTCAGGTGGGACAAGACCGGAATCTATGTTCTGCATGATGTAAGCAAAAACATCATTCATTTCTTCTTCCGCCTTTGAGAGAGTGTGGACGCATTTCTATCTTGTTCCCGTCCCAGTTTTCCCTGCTTGCTGTGTCTTGTCTGTGTGTTTTGCTTCATTCCCTGTCAGAGTGTCTCCCTAAACCCAAAAGCAACATGGAATTGACCAGCTGGACCTCAATGCAACTGACATGCTGCTCGGACAGCAAAACGGGTCGAGGGGAACCTGAGGGTTCTCAGGGGAGAGCGGCTGCTGGACATGTGAGGATCTGTGGGCGCATCGGGACTTGTGTGTTTTTGAGACACTGTCCACTGAGGAGGTGATGGACATTTATCTATTTGGAACCATGATAACAGGATTTCTGCTGATTGGCTTGGGTGTTTTCCTGGTGTATCGATAAAGAAGACGGAGAGAGCTGTTCAAAGCCCAGCAAAGCTTTGTCTCTAAATCAAGCAGTTGGGAAGGGAACTGGCAGCACAACGTGGATGATTTCTGAGTTAAATTGAAAAGTGGGTTACAACGCGGAAATGCTGGGGTCTCTTCATAGGATGGTCTTTGAGGTCTGGTACCAAAAAATATAAAATTGGAGTAAATGGAGATTCAATTCTTTGCTGCCTCTAAAAGTGTGATTGTCTTATCTTTTGTTTTTGTTTTTTGGCTCCCTTTCACTGGCCTTGAGAGGCCTGAGCGCAGATGCAAAAAAACAGATGCAAAATAACCCTTTAAATAAATGGAAATGATAAAAACTGTAAGAAAATAATCTTCAAACTGAACAAAAATGAGCCAACAAATAAACAAAATGAGAGAAAAAAAAGAAATGCTAGTATTTATGTAAAGCGTGGGCCCAAGTTTGCAAAATAGTCCTACATCATGAATTACCATCACATCTAAATTGGCAAACAACTAGTAAAAAAAACAGCAAAGCATGAATTTAGACTTTTATTGCAGGGGAGAACATTCACATTGTATTCATATGGAAATCTACATCTGTGTCAGTATTGCTGCTTTACCACTATTATCACCAAGAGGGTAAAATGAACTTACCACAGTTACCTGCTTTGTGTCCTCACTTTGACCTTCACTCTCAGGGACCTGATGCTCGTTCTGAGTCTCATTCTCCTTCGTCTCCTTCCTCAGCTCGTGGATTTCTTGCTCCAGTTCTTTCACCAGTCTGTCTACTTTGTTCTCCTCTTCTCTCTGTCTGTCCTCAATGGCTGAAATCACCGCTTTGTGGCTCTTCTCCATCGCGCTGACCAGAGCGGAGAAGACCTTCTGACTCTCCCGGACTTCTCTGAGGTAAGAGTTCTGGTCCAACATAGTAGATCATTTAATTATTATTCACACTAATTTAGAAGATAATTCATTTAAAGATTTTGTCATTAGAGGAGTGTTTCCAAAACTTTCGAGGCTAGAGACCCAAAACAACAAGAAGCCATGATACAGCAAAATCCACCATCCAGTTGACCTTTTTTTCTTGAAAGTCAAATGTATGTAGGTGCAATAATTTCAGACCCACTTAACATCAAAGACAAGGTCATTTGATGAGCACGAGTTGTCCCAGAGTCTAATGTGTCACATATGAAAATATGGTGCCTCCAGCTATCTTAGTTTTGGTCATTTAGATCAAAATAGATTTGTGTTATGTATAAATGCTGTAAGCAAATTAATATGCAAATAGGCGGCGGTTGCCATGGTAAGTCTTCTCCCTACCCTGGCTACCCATGTAATAGGAACACAATAACAAAAAAAATAATAATAATAATAATAGGAGAACAAAATGAACAAAGATTAACAAAATAATAAATACAATTGTCAAAATGTTTAGAAACTGTACACAAATGACAAAAAAATATTATGAGCAAAAGAACAAAATTTAAAAAATAAAATTAAGAAAAACTTACAAAATATGCAGGAACTGCACAAAAACAAAGAAAAATTAGTGAAATAATTAGAAATCAAATGACAAATTTCATAAACAAACTTAAAAAAATACAACAAGTGAACAAAATAATCCAAATGAATGAAAATGCTCAAAATAATTCATAACTGAACAAAATGATAAACAACTTTGACAAAAAATGAATACGATGGGCGCTCACAAAGTGCAATACCCTCGCCAATCAGTTCTGTTATCCATATGATCAGTGTGTAAACTTGACTTTGACCTTTCAATGTCACTCAAGGTCAAAGGTCATTTGACCAAATTGAATATATATCATATGATATTTGGGTTTATTTATAATAATAATAATAATAATAATAATAATAATAATAATAATAGGCACGTATACTTTTAAGAATCTGTTCAATCTGTCTGCACCATTATAAAGATACAGGCTGAAACATGACCTTCATCTGATTCATCTCAAAAAGGTGACAGTGGTTGGAATCTGAAAAAATAAACAGTGGATTCTACATTGTTCACACATATGACAGACAACCCCCCCCCCCCACACACACACACACACACACACACACACACACACACAGGACACAACACAATTCCCTTGTACTAGTATGACAAACCCCATAAATTGCCTACATTTTGTGCAACAGCTACAGAAATTTGAACAAACCTTTTGGAGCTCCAGAGAATTTTTCAACCTTTCAATCTTCTGCAGCCTTTCCTGAACCATCTGCTCGACATCCACGACCTGTACAGAGTTTAATAATGACATTAGATGATTCGGTTAAATTCAGACTATCTTGTGTGGACATGCTGATTCACTAGTGATTAGACCTTTCACAGGAAAGCGGAGTACTGCGGATTATCTCCTTTCACACAGTGCTTGGGTAAATTTGACCCATCTGGCTGTTTTAGTCATATAGTGATCTATGTGTTACATCACTTATAACTGAGTGACTAATTTAAATAAAATATGAAGTACCGGTTGCTCCTCAGGTGTTTTCGGTGGACGGGTCTTCTTGTAGTTGTCGGAGACATCTGCCAGAATGCGGTTGACACTAAGGTCGGGTCTCTCGGTGAAGACCCTTTTACAGTGGGGGCAGTATCTGGACTGGTGTCGAGACCAGTAGTGGCAGAGGCAGGACAGGCAGAAGCTGTGTCCACACGGGGTGGTCACCGGGTTTGTGAAGATGTGTCTACACAGAGCGCACAAGAAGTGCTTCTCAGGGAGGAGGCTGATGGTCGACGCCATGCTCTAAAAATAACAATATGATGTATGAAAATATGTCAAAAAGTAAAGTATCACTGTGGTATTTAAAGTATGTGTGACTAGTGTGAGGGAGTGTCATCTACAGTACATAAGGCAACAGAAAACAAAACTACTACTTGGAATGTGAGAAACACCTACAGCTATGTTTCCCAAATGTTGTGAAATGAACAAAAAAATGAACAAAATAATAAAGAAAATGAACAAAAGAAACATGAATATCAACTAAAAAGGACAAAATAAACAACAAAATGATCAGAAATGAACCAAAAATAAAGACAATCAACAAAATAATAATAACAAGAGCCAAATAATTCAGGAAATGAAAAGATATGAACAAACAGGAACAAAATTATAATTTGAGTTCACGATCCAAAAAAAGAAATGTGTGCAATCTTTGTAGGATGCAAACATGTACTGTATGTCGTTGAGATCTAAATCATTAATCCCCCTATATAAATTTGATTCTTTTCAAAACGTCGGACACTCTTCTCCAGTTCTGGATACTTTGACACACTTCCAATAGCTTTTTTTAATCCTGCTCCTGTTTTGTGTCCATCAACAGTCCTTTTTCTTAGCTCTAGGGTGCAACACAGTGGGGCAGTGGGAAGCACTTGTGCCTCACAGCTAGAAGGTCCTGGGTTCAATCCCAATGCTGGGCAGCAGGGCCCCTATATGTGGAATTTGCATGTTCTCTCCAGGTACTCCAGCTTCCTCCCACAACCAAAAGCGTGCACTAGGTGAATTGGCTACTCTAAATTGTCTGTATATATTGTGAAGTGCCTAGAGATAATTTGCACTATAAAATTTGAATCTAAACTCATTTTGGTTGTTTTTGGCATGATGCTTTCAGAAATTATTCTCCTGAAACCATTACTCAGTGAAAGAGTGGTGTGCTTTGCTTGAAGAAAAAGGTTGGTTCTTCTACCTTTTAATAATGCAAACAGCAAATGAGAAAAAAAAAATCTGATTTAAAACATTTTCATAGGGGGTAATAATTGTAACCTCAATTGTAAAGCATTTTGATTATTTTACTCAGTAATCAGTTGTTACTAGTATGTCTTATATGTTAAGTGTTAAAAAAATAATAAGATGTACACCAATGACATTCGAATGTCTTAGTTGCAACTTATTGCTGTGAATGCCATCTCTAAAGTAACAAAACAATGCACAAAATGAAATAGTTTAGAACAATGCGGTCAAAAAAACAGAATAATGGTCCTGAATGAACAAACATGACAATAAATAACAAACCGTTCAAGGCAATTAACAAAATCAACCACAAAAATAACAAAAAGTCAAAATAATACACACACTTAACAAAAATAACTAAAACAAGCCAAGAATGATCAGAAATTCACAAAAAATGAACAAAATTATAAAGAAAATGAACAAAAGTAAACATAATAAACACTGAAATGAACAAAGATGTACGAAATAATAAAGAAAATGAACTAATGTAGACAACAAAATGAAAAAAGAACAAAACAAACAAGAAAGTCGATATAAAGAAAATATAATGAAGAATATGAACAAAAATTAACAAAATGATCAGAAATTCCACAAACAAACAAAACAAATAAAAAGAAACAATATAACAAAGAAAATAACCAAGATATTAAAATAATCAAGACAATCAACAAAAAAATTAAGAAAGTTATCAACAATTTAATGAAAAGGCTCCACAGCTTGTCAGAATGGGCTAGATAATGTAAAATAAATTACATTTATTGGGAATTTTATCTATTATGTGATGCACTTATGATGTATTTAAAGAGAAAATGCCATTTGTTTTGGGTGGACGTATGAAAAACCAAATAAGCTGCGTCGACAGGGAACAGCTCCTGACTGAACTCTGAGATAAAATGCAAATATTTTCATTCCAGCTCGGCAGCATTCATTCACCTGTACTTAGATGACAAACAGAACGCCGTGTACCTGAACTCGCTCACATTCCACCGTATACTACATCATAAATCACAAAAGACAGGATATCTGCTGAAGTAACATCCATTTTGTAGAAACCACACTGATGCGTAACTCTGTATTATGTTACACTTTATGTGTCTTTAAAAAGCTTTTCTTTGTGATCAGGTCGGACATAGTGGCTGAAGCAGCAGTGTGGAGGATGTGACAGAAAATATGTGGTTGAACAGGTAGTAGGTGGTTTGTTCGTTTGTCATCATCCTGGAGGAGAAACTCAACACAAACAGACGCTACCAAAGGAGTCAATTTTCCTTTCTAGGTAATTCCGGATGCTGGCATTCACAGTATTCATTTTCTGTGTTCTGGGGAATTGTTATTGTATGCCTTTACTGCATCAGCTTCAGAAAATGAGCACAGTAATCAGGCAAATCAACATGGAAATGAACAAACAGGAACAAAATAATCAAGAGAATAAAACGAAAGAAACATGACAATCAACAGAAATGAACAAAATAAGAAACAAAATGATGACAAAACATGAACAAAAAATAATTAAAACAACAAAATAAACATGAAAATCAACAAAAAGAGCAAAATAAGAAAATGATGAGATGTTAACAAAATAGGGACAAAAAAATTAAAAAATGAAACAAAATACATTTGAAAATCAACAGAAATGAACAAAATAGGCAAGAAAATGATCAGAAAAGAACAAAAAATGGAAATCAACAAAATAATTATGGAAATCAACAAAAATGCACTAAATAAATGACAAAATTATCAGAAAAATGAAAAATGACAAAAAGAAAAAATAAAATGAACAAAATGATTAAAATCAACAAAAATATGCAAAATAAGGAACAACATCATCAAAAATCAGCAAAGCTTGAACAAAATAATAAAGAAAATGAACAAAATAATTATGAAGATCAACAAAAATGAATAAAACATGCAATAAAATGCTCAAAAATGAACAAAATAAACATAAAAATAAAAAATTAACAAAATAATGCGGATGAATTAAACTAAACAAAATACGCACTAAAATGAGCAAAAATGTACAGCATACTAAAGAAAAAACAGAAAAGTAACAAAATGATAATAAAAATCAACAAAATTTGTTTTAAAAAAATCACCAAAATGAGCAAAATACGAGAAAATGAACAAAGGTAAAGAACAAAATGAAAAAAGGACAAAACAAGCACCAATTCACAAAAATGCACAAAATAAGCAAAAAGATGAACAAAATGAGCAACAACATGAACCAATTAATTCAGACAATTAACAGAAATTAGCAAAAACAGGACAAAACAACCCCAAAAATTAAAAATGATGAATAAAATAATTTAAAAATGAACAAGAAAATGAACAGAAGTTAACCAAAATGAACAAAATAATAACAAAAATGTCAGCTCCAAAACTAACAAAAAGTAAACAAAAAAACCAATGTTCAATAAAACAATCCAGAAAATGAACAAAAATGTAAAAAGCACCAAAAATAAATTACAAAAATAAGCAAAATAGATAAGAAAATGAACACAAGTGAAAAATAAGCAACAAAATGAATAAAGTCACACAGAAAATGAACAAAAACTAAAAAAATCAATAAAATGTTCAAGGTAATTAACTAAAGTTAATCACATAATGCAGAAAATACACAAAATAAACATAAAAATGATCAAAAAAGAACAAATTAATTGCGAAAAGGAACCAAAAAACTTTCCAATAATGAAAAAAATACAACCAAAAATGAAGAAAAATAGCATTATTTATCTAAAGCAAGTCGCATATCACCAAAATGTACAAATGCAGGAAACTATGACTTCAAACAGTTTTGCTGGTAGACATAAATTCTCATTTTACTGACAGTGAAGGGTAATCGCCTGTAGTACATACTCTAGCTTTGATTGTGCAACATCATGAATCATTTATAGGAATGATTTCCGCCTGGTTTCATGGTTACAATAAAATTATCTTTGAAATACTGATGGAGAAATCAAAGTACAAAGTATTGTTACCTTACTCAAGCTGACGTGGTGTGGATTCTCTGGATTTGCTGTCCTACTCACGTCTTTAGGCGAAAATACAGACAGTGTAATAGTGAAGACGGAACAGGTGCACTGATCTCTGTTCGTGGGTGTTGTCTAGAAAAGAGGGCAATGCGTTTGACAATGGCTGCGTCCCAGTGAAGACTCCACCCTGACTGTTATCTGAGCTACAGGTTAACCAGCCAGCAGCAGCACACCAGGAAATGTTCAGAGCTCAGAGCATGACAAGGTACAAGGAGCCCAAACCAGGGACAAAAATCACACCTGCATTTAGTTACAGCAAGGCAGTTTACACTTCAACCTGCGGAGATTTATAGCCTGATGATCTGCTTTTTAGTGTTTTTATTAATACATGTTCATGACAGAAACCTTAAAGGAGGCATTTAGAAAAAATAAGATGTCATGTCTTTTCCTATTCTAAAATAGGTATAAGTGCTCAGAGGTAGGTTGTACTCATGTACATTTACTCAGTTATATGAGTAATATTTTCCCAGACATGTACTTCTGAGAGTAGTTATTTTGCAGAATACTTTTAACTCTTACTCACTTACATTTGTGGTGGAAAAAATGTACTTCCACACCAGTTACATTTGGCCACAGCTCAATGAGTAACAATTAGATCCAGCAAGTGAGAAGAAAATCGACAAAATAATCAAGTATATCAACAAAAAGGAATAAAATTAACACAAATGAGCAAACAGAATTAGAAACAGACAAAATAAACAACAAAAACAGCATAAGTGAAGGAAGAATAATGAAGTATATTAATAAAAATGTACAATGTAATCAACCAAAACACACAACAAAATGAGAAAAAAAAAATCAGAACAATTGAGTAATTTTTAAAAATGATACAAAACAACCAATAAAATTGAACCAAAAGCAACAAAATACAGAATGAGCAAACATGAGCAAAATAATCAAGTGACCAAGAAAATACATGAACATAATTAGCAATAAATCTTGGAATAAGCACATTTTTAAAAGAAAAAAATCATATATTTTTACGTTTTCCTAGCTCTGAATCTGCCACTTTATCAATGACAATAATGTGCCTGTTCAAATTCCACCAATTCAGTCCAGTGATGGAATTCATGGCATGGACTAGTAACGGGATATTGGAGTGGTCAGCAGGACCTCAGTTTCATTCAAAGTAACACATTAAAGCAGCATGTATGATACAGGGCTGAAAACCAGAAGTTTCACATTGTAGGGACATTAATAAAAGGATTTATTTAACTTGGGTAAAATATGTCTCCTTCAAGTCTATGTTACAAGTTTCATGTTGTGAACATGCATTATTATTGGATTCTGAGGTTTATGTCGTCTGTGATGTAGAATAAAAGTTGTGAAAATATGAACTTACACATGACTGCTGAATCTGAGAAATGCAACAAGATGGAGGAAAACACAAGCTGTTTTGATTTTTGTAATTTGTGACTTTTTTCTGAGGAGACCATCTTCATTATTCTGGGTTTTAATTAATTTAATTAATTTAAATTTTAATCTGGTGTTAATTTTCTTGAGGAAATATTTTTGCCATTGTTTTCATCCCAAATATATTTTTGCAGATGAAAACAAAACAAAAACTAAAAATTAAGTCAATAATTGAGACTATATTGCTGACTAATTGACCAACATTTTTGTCAACGAATAACAGATGAGATAAAATAGACAGTGACGAAATCCAATCAAAAGGAGGGAAAGATACGAGGAAAGACAAAAGAGCCACTCGAAAACTGAAAGAGGCGGGACATGGATGAGAAGAGAACCAATCAAAGTGCGCCTTATTGAGCGGTGAGGAGAAGCTCGCCACTGTTTTAAACATGCTCCCGAAAAGACAACACATGACGATGATAAAAAAGACTGAGAAAATGTCCACAGCTGGAAGATAAACAAGGATAGATTTATGGCCCATTTCACATTTGACAACGATGAAAACAAGACAAAGTATAAAGTGTGCAGAGTGGTCATTTGTCCAAAGAGCACAACAAATTTGACGAGACATTTACAGAATGGACACTGGGATATTTTCTCAAAGGTATAGTATCTCACAAAAGTGAGTATCCCCCCCCCCACATTTCTGCAGATATTTAATTATATCTTTTCATGAGACAACGCTGAAGAAATGACACTTTGACACAATGAAAAGTAGTC
>JAQQAE010009158.1:0-14771 GCA_029823295.1 Pseudamia nigra
CCTCTCTTATCTTTTTAAATGGGTGAACTTGCACATTTTTACATTTCCCAATACTTATTGTCCCCACTGTATTTGAGGTCACACTTGGAATGTTTCACGGGTAGAGGGAAGAATGGATTCAATTCAATTCCAACAAATTCTGGATGCAAACATAACACCATCTGTGAGAAAGCTGAAATGAAAAAGGGGATGGCTTCCACAAATGGCTAATGATCCTAAACACACCTCAAAATCTATGATGGACTACCTCGAGAGGCGCAAGCTGAAGGTTTTGAAATGGCCTTCACAGCCCCCTGATCTAAACATCATTGCACATCTGTGGAGACCTCAAAAAAGCAGTCTGTGTAAGATAGCCCGGAAATTTCACACAACTGGAAGTCTTTTGTAAGTGAGAATGGGAAAAAATCCCTCAAACAGGACCTGAAAGACTCTTGACTGGCTACAAAAAATGTTTACAAGCTGTAATACTGTCTGGGTCTACAAGGTGTTAACTATGCAGGGTACCCACACTTTTGTTCTGGCCTTTTTTCTTTTTCTGTTACTTTGAAAATGTAAAAGATAAAAATAAAACCTGATTTTTTTTTTTTTACATGTAACAGGCATGTCTCAACTGTAACTTCATGCCTTTTGGAGATCATTACATCTTCCCCTGGCTTCGGTATTCACGTTAACTGAAATTTTCACCTAAACATTTTCCCCCCACTGTAGATCATAGGTTCTTATGAAAAAAGTAAACATTGTATATATAACTGTGATGTCTTAGCACTATTGTTAAACCATAGCAGTCATACCAAGTCCCTTAAACTGAAAAAAAGAATTGACCTGCTTCTGTCTTTTCTCTCCTTCGTCCTTCAGTGTTCACCTTCCTCTCCTAGACCGCAGCACTCCAGATTTCTCCTCTTTCAGTACAGTGGACGAGTGGCTGGATGCCATCAAGATGGGCCAGTACAAGGAGAATTTTGCCAATGAAGACTTTAGCAGCTTTGATGTGGTGTCTCAAATGACCATGGAGTATGTCCTATACTTGTGATATATACACAATAAAAACAACAGACAGTAGATTTAACAAATACCGTTGTGAACAGTGGGCAGCTACCAGGGCTGTGCAATGAGGTCAATGTAGAAATAACTTGCCCCAGCTCTCACTGAGTTACATTGGGCTTCTCTTTAAAAAAGTGAAAAAAATGTCACGAGTCATTATGGCCTCAAATGTCTTAGATGGATCCTCTTGGTGTCATGGCCCATCTTTAAAATTGTGTTCCACTAAGGAACAAAGGCAAATACACCGCTTTTGGTGTCTGTTTTAATTGACAGGTTTGTAGGACAGCTGTGGCTCTTGCAGAATAAATCTATTTTTCCCTGACAGGCAGTTCATCTGTTGCATGAAATGACTTTGTGAGGCATAAAACCCTGATCTATTGCCCCCATAGCTAAACCCAATTTCTCCAAATACTGCAGTAAAATGGTTAATAATTTCTTCTACTTTTATTTTTCAACCTTGAGTCTGTAATTATAATGGAGTAAATAATGCTTTTGCCTCACCAGAGGTGAGTGTTGTTGCATAATGGAAGTGGAACTGACTTTGCTTTTTTCCTCAGGGACATCCTTAGAATTGGAGTGACATTGGCAGGACACCAGAAGAAGATCCTCAACAGCATTCAGACCATGAGGGCACAAATGAACCAGATTACATCAGTGGAAGTGTGAACTCACAACCCGAGAGCTCAACAGAGGCTCTGTGTACTAAAGAAACCCAGCAGCCATTAGTCCAGCACTCCCAGAGCCTCTGAGGAGAGCAGATGACCTGCACACCCTGACTCCAATCCAATCCGACCTCAGCTCAATCTAACATCCATCTCGCTATGCTTCAAACTCTCTCCCAAAGGCTGTGTGACTGTAACTCGCTGCTGTTGTTCGGAATAGCTGCTGTATGTTCAGGTAACAGTCATGATGGGGTCTTGATGTTGTAGTTGGACATAGCCACAACCATTGTGACTCAGTACCCAGACCATCCAGTCCATTTCTCTTTAAAGGGAGACTGGGATATTTGAAGCCATTGACTGCATTCTGTACTTTCTACAACTGGCCCCGCAAAGAGCACTCACCCAAATGTCATAATACATTGTTAGAGAACAGTCATGAATTTTTAGTCTTTCAGAATTGGTTTCCAGGGACTTTAAAGCACACTGAGGACTCTTGTGTTTCCTGTTGTAATGTCTGTGGCTGCATAGTGTCATGTTCTACAAGGAAAATCTCTTTAGTGAAACAAACAGTGATTCTGTCCTTATCTAGTACATATCAGATATGCATTCAGCCCAACAGCAAATTACTGAATGGTACCATCAACAGATCTGCTGCTGATTTTAAACTGACACACTGACTTGTGCAGACGTTGTCTCTGCTCAGTAAGGCCACTTTATCAACACAGTGCACATGGTAGGGTTTGTTGATAGGCATATTGCAGTCACTCGAGCAAGCAAATTCAGTTAAAAAGTGGCACGAAGTGAGAGAGGAAAGGAACTTTTTTTTTCCACTTCTGTCTTCAATCAAGGTGAGGTCACATGTTAAACAGCCATATATGCAAGTGTTTTCTGTACAGTTGAGGTTCAAATAATCAGCGATGATCTGAGACCACAGCAAGGATCTGATGGTGCTTCTATGTCATTTGTCTCCTCCTAAAGGTTAAATGTGTAAAAGTTAGAGGGACTCATTAGGATGTAGTAGCAGAAGTTGAATATACGCTGAAAGTTCAATCAGGCGCTAAGACTGAAAAAGAAAGTATTCATGTTGTCTGTTAGAACTTCTCAATGCTTGCACAGAGGTGAATTATATTTCTTTTAACATGTTGCACATTGCTGAAGTGAACTATTCATGGAATCTCTTTGGACTATTATAAATTCTGTTGATGGATGAATGACTGATCAGGCTTAGCAGCAGAGGCCCAGGGGCCCAATATTCATTGGCATCTATAAAATTACAAATGTTACATTGCAGAGGCCTTTGAAAATGTGTAGAAACCTGTGGGAAGAGCTTCGTCCAAAACAAATGTCATTTCCATGAGCCCATTTTCTCATGATTTGCCCCTGTCAAAATTCCATCCCTTTGCACATTCCCTTTATGGTTCTGAATGACCTGCTGAGGGGAGATACAGGGTGTCGCACCATCAGGTATCTGGTGATTTTAAGGAGAAAATAACCTCAAAGTCTTACAGGAACAGTACACTTTGCTGACTTTTTGTTTAATCAAAATGTGAATTTTGATAAATGAGTGTTTTTATAAATGCTATGTGATGATGACAGTTATTTATACAACACAGAGAAGTGGATTTTCACTTTCACACAGGAGATGTGTCGTTATTCTTAGGTCTGATGATGGATTTAAGGACATTTGCTATGTGATACCGCTTTCTTTTATTCTACTAACACAAAGTGCTGTTAGTAGTTGTACATGACAAGTCTGCACTTAAATCCCAACCAGCCATTGAGTTTGTTTGTAAATGATCAAAATGTATTGCTTCCTATGACATGTGCCAATCCTGATTTTGTCATCACATCCCCACACCAGTGTATTTGCAAGATGAAGCTGAATGCTCCTGCAGAATCTGAGGGGACTTTGACTATGTCCACACAAATACAAATTCATCACCCTAACTGTTAGATACTGGAGGAGATTGGTGCAATATTTTTCATAATATTAGCAAAAATGTGAAAAATGACCCTGTCTTGCAATGTTAAGGAAAGTGAAAAATCTGCATCCAGAATCCGCATCCTGATCCAGATCAACTCCCATATCTAATGAGTTCATCCTTGGCCCAAAGGCTACCTCTGGTGAAAATTTCATCAGAAGTAGTTTTTGTGTAATCCTGCTAATAGCCAGACCAACAGACAAAACAACATGAATACATAACCTCATTGGCAGAGGTAAAAAAATAATACTAGTTTTTAGTGTGGATGTAGCCTATGAGCTTCCTCTCCTTCAAAATAGCTGTCCTTTGAATTGCAGCTCAGGTTTGAGCATGTTTCATTGTTCATTTCATGTGTACAGTATCTCACATTTAGAAGACTGCATCACCAGCAGGGGCCACCACGGGGGTCTGAACTGGTCCATATCTGGTCATATCGACATGCTGTAGAGGTGCATGGTGATATGTTCTGAACGGCTTTATTTGTACAATATTCATTAAACCATGTTTATGCTAATTGCATATTTCATCTGGATAGTGAAGCGCACAAATCGCTCCATTCAAAACACACTTAACATGCAGTTTACGGTTGGTGTGCTCTGTGCTTTGTCTTCCTGACGTTGACTTCATCTTGGTGGTTTTAACACATTTGTAGAATATTTTTGTGAAAGATGCTTCCTTACCTCTGATTTTTAATGCACTTTCACATCTTCCTTTGACATGTGATACATGTTGGCCACATGGTTTACAATAGCTGTCTACACTGTACTGTCATACTATGTGTGACATTATTATAACAATGGTCCTATATGTTTTCCAGATGCACAAAGACACTGTACAGCATGTATATTTAGGTTCAGTCAGTCCACAATGTTTGCTTTTTGTGTTACTTTTGTTGAACATTTCAGATGTTTTTTCAGGGTTAAACTGAACTGTTTGTATCTCATCTCTTCACATTCAAACACAATGTGGTTGTAGTGTCTTATTAATATTATTATTATTATTATTATTATTATTATGCAAATCCAGTCATTGTGCACTGATAACTTAATTTGTTTTTCTAAACAGGGTGGGTTCTGTCCTGGCAGCATTTTGCTCGGAGTTGCTCAGAATGCTTTTCACCATTCTGATTAGTCTGTATCATACTGTAGCCATTCATTATAGATGTTTTGTTTTCATAACACACTACATCTAAGATTGTGTCCAAAGCATCTCTGTTGTCCAGATGAAGTCTTTTAGTAAGTGAAACTGGGGGAAAATTAGACAACAGAAAAAATGAGCTGCATAAACATACTAAACAACTGGGAAACTGTTTAATGTAAATACATTCATGTGTTCCCTTATTTTTGAAATCTTTTCACAATTAAATTATTTTAATTACTTGACACTGTGGTGTAGAGGGGTGTTGAATTAATGTTATTTCGAAATGTTATTTATGATAGGAAAGTTGTTCCACAAATGGCACATGACAGACACCTGCACCTATTTCTTATTTAAGCAGAAAATTTAATTATAATTAAATTCTTATGCTTGAAATTCTTAAGTCTTATTGGTTCTGATAAACATTGGTCACATGTTATAATTTTTTTTTCCATTTTTTGATGAATGTCTACCATAACACATTAGAAAACACTAAAATCAAAATGCCATAGAGCACTTATTTTAAACCAAGAAAGGGAGCATGCTTATTAGTGTGAGTGGGATTGTTTTCTAAAAAAAAAAAAAAAAGATACATACTTCCACTTTGTTTTGTATTTTTCTTTTGAAAAGACATTGCAAGATTAATGTATGTGCAGAATCCCTAATACAATCACTGCCTGGCTCCAGTTTGGAATGAAAAATGTGATCTGTATCCATACGTGGATAATAGAACAGTTAAAATAGCTAATGTGATGCTCAATCAGATAATATCTGGCTGGTCTCTCAAAAGTTATTCATGATCATTCATCATAATCATGATTTTTTTTCTTCTCTATAGCTGTATGATCTGCCAGCTGTAGTTATTTTACTTTACGTATGTTGCTGTTTTATCTAGGAACCAGCTGACAACCTGCTCTAGCAAATCTGTTTTGTTTCGTCAGGGCTGACACCTACTTAAACTACAGTATGAAGCAGCTTATTTCTTGACAGGGAGTCTTCCTTTTATTTTAACCTGTCATGCAAGCACTTAGTGTCATTTGCAGGTCAGAGGGAAATTATGATGTCGGTGTGGAGTATAGATGAATTCTGTGATGACATCTTCCTGAAGGTTGTCCATAATTTAATCCAGAGTTTGTCTAGATGTTATCCAGTTGAAATCCAACAAATGCACTGACATGCATTTTTTCTAATCTCTGGATGCAGGTCACATTTTAAATCCAGGGGCGAAAGGGGTCAGAGACCTGATGCTCCCAGTGTGACCTCACTTGAATATGGCCTATTTATGTCCAGTTTATACTCGTAGTTGTGTGTTTCATATTCTGTCCATGTGCTGAGCTGTACTGTTTGCAGACTCTCAGACATGTAGAGCTGAACGGTACTGGGTTCTGGGAGCAGCATTACATACAATCTCAAAATGTACTTAATCCATCACAACAAGATCAGTGCTGATGCTCATTAGCACATGATATAATAAGCATATTCTGAAAATAAATGGTTTTTGAAAGCAGATCTAGAGGGACAAATTCTGTAATCCACTTAACATCTCCATTTTATCATTTAAATTTTACTTTAGTCTTAATGCATTGGATCTGTCTTATCCATTATATTTACTGTGCATCATCATGTGCCTTCACTACACATAAACTAAGTTCAGCCTACCATTAGTAGAGCTCATAGCTTCCACTTCCCTCCCTGTTATTCAATCCCAAACCAAAACCCCAAAGTACAACATGCAGTGCACTTTTCCTAAGTATGATTCCAAACTTGTTAGGTAGCTTCCAGCTGGCAGGTTAACATTCTAATTGTTATCTTTCTGATCAGTTTGTTATTAATAAGGTATCAGTGGGGATATAAGGTCGGGGTTGAAGGACCAATCGTGATGTCAGGGACCAATCGGATGCCTCGTACATGCCATACCCTGGTATTTCCACTGCTCAGACTCAAAGCCAACATTGTGTGCTGCCATGGCTGCTGTAGTTTGGCTTCATTTTTAGACAGTGTGAGGAAATGGCATATTTCTGTCCATCTTTGTATGCAGTCTGTGCCATTGATCATTAACTGGTAGCCCACAGGCCACATCAAGCACACCAAATCTCCCCAGCCAACTCACAGAATACCAATAAATCCATACAATGTGGAAGCAATCCTTAAAAAGGAGAAACTGACTGATTCCTATTTCTTGTTCACTACTATGTTCATTCAACCTGCAGGATCTAAAGGTTCTAAATCATCATATGTTAAATTATTGAGTCTCTAACAACCTACTGCAGCTTTTTACACCAATCACAACACTGCAGAGCCGTTAAAATGTATTGTTTCATATACCATTGCATTCTGCATTACGTATATTTGGGTAATTACAGATTTGATTATCACTTCTCAGTTGAACTCCTGTTTCTGTCCTGGTCAAAGTTTGAGATGATGCGTGGGTATAGTGCATCCAAATGCAAACTAGAATGATCCTTGGTGCACATGATCCCCATCATATCAAGGAATTTCAACAAAAATACACTTTCCTTATATTAAATAATGGCTTAAACATCTCAGTATAAAAAATACAAAGATGCACACACCAAATTTACCCACTATAAAACTGTGCACAGATCCTACTTTGTGCCACTCAGACTATTTAAAATGGGCCTTACTCAAGACAATAAAATTTGGAAATGCCATAAGGACTTGGGCACACTTATGACATGCTTTGGTGAACTGTCCCTTGGTCGTACCTGTTTGGAAAGATGTAATAAAAAAAAACATAGAGGAGCATGTTGAACTTCTCCTACTAGAGTCCCCGCAATTGTGCAAAAACTCTGAAGCCCCCAGGACTTTCTAAAGCAGAGTTCAGACGAGCCACAGCTGGTGTTAGGGTACCGGCCAGGATCATCCTACACAGCTGGAAGAGTCTACACTGTCCACAGACAGCAGAGCAGCTGGAATTTGTGACAGAGGCTGCTTCTGATGAAATATTGAACATGAGTGTAAATAATGTTCAGAACAAACAAGGTGAAATTTAGTAGAACTTTATGACATACTTACTGCTTTGGAAAAAAGACAGTTTCTATTTGACCTCTTTCTGCCCTGTCCCCTCGATGCAACACAGGACCAAATAAATAGAGAAATGTGGACCTCCCAGAACCCAGTATTTCAGCTTTATGCCTTTGTCCTTTGCTGCACAATCGTCCCTTATGCCTGACCCAGGGTGGCTCCGGAAACACTGACTTAGCTACATCCCAGACCATTTTAGTCCAAAGCACATGGAAAACAGGTGTGAGTGTTCTGGGGATGAGAACCCACAGCCTGGACCTAATCATACCCACCTGCTCTTTCCTGACCACTGTGATCTCACCTCAACTTTTTATTTTGTTTTCTAGTTTTTCTGTATAAATGTATATTTGTTGGTATACCTGTGGATGATGTATCTGTTTGAAATATTTGTATTACTGTTATTGGTTTATTTTGTAAAAAAAAAAAAACAAAACAAGAAAAAGTAACAAGTAAACAGAGAAAACACAACATTCTGTGTTTTGTAGCAATTGTCTTGAATTAAAAAAAAATTACCCAGAGTTTACGCAGCATGGAATTCTTTATTTGGGTCAAACTTCTCTGAGTTCTGTTTGTAAAATGATCACATGGTAAATGATGTAACGCCTGTAAAAAATACTGTTCAGGTAAACACATTCACATAAAGACATGAAGTGCATATGACACGATTTTTACATAACCAAGAAAGGCCACCATATTTAAAAACAAACATACTAAAAACAATATTACAAATAAAAAGCATCCTCCGATCACAAACAGAACTGTTGAATCTGAGGAAAAAAGACATTCATGCATTTCACTGCGAATCTTCCCCAAAAACCAGGGCCATATTGATGACATCACAAACAGAACACGGTGCCGGCCAGTAGCCATATTCTGGGTATAAAACTGCACAGATTTGAGACATATTTGGATGAGACGCAGATGAGTGACCACCGTGACAGTGACTCTGACAGCCCCAACATGTCCATTGATGAGAATGATGGTCAAGACGCTCAAGGGCATGAACACCTGGGCAACACAGACTGTAAATAGTTTTACATCTGTGACACTGTATAGTAATTTCAATTGATTAATGACTATTGATTAAACATGTATTCAGTAATCACTGAATACATGTTTGCCAATGTTCACCAATTTTTTTCCCTTAACCCTGGTTGCCCCACAGGCAAGGTCTAACTTTACCAATACTCATGGCTCCTGCCTTCTAATCAATGAATGAAACCACACATCATATACAACTCCATAATCGTCAGAATCTCATCTCCGTAATTGTCAGAATTTCAGCTAAAAATGTAGCTAGACCAATTTCAGAACAACAAACCACAGCCCACACAACAAGCCATTATGTTCAAAGAGTCAAATGATAACAACTCTGCCAAATCTTTTATTTGTCTTATAACATACTCAATGAAAGCTCACATCGAGCTGAATCCAGTGGTATATAACTTGTGCATACTGTATAACTTATGTGTATAAGTTATGTATATAACTTTCAAAACCGCACAGCAAACAGACAAACAATACAGGAAAATCACAGCAACAAAACCCAGCAATGATGACAAAGTTCATCTTACCTTGATGTTTCTCATCAAAAGTTGATCCAATGTGGATAAACTTCCATATTTTGGTAAATCTGATATCTTTACACCAACTATAACAATCACTCCACATTCTCTTCTTTTTGGGTCATAACAACATGATGAATGTGAGAAGCCCTTGTACGTGACAGCTTGTGCTTCCGTGCTTTCGTCCGTAAAGTGACGCTGCACAACAGTGAATGGTTCATTTCTACAAAAGATGGGCATCTGTAGGGAATCTAAATAAACTAAAACCGTACTCACGAGTGTTCGAACAATAGTCAGCCACACAACAATCAGACATGACTGGCAACCCCACCACTTCTGGTCAAAATTCAGAAACCAACAAATAAAACACAGCAGAAATGGCTGGCAGCTAATAGAGACAGTGTCTGTTCGTGACATCACATCCTGCTCCTTCCCCACTGACCCGTTTTTCCGGAACCTATCTCATTTTAGCACTGGAGCAATCATTATATGTGGTTCAAATGCTATTGATGTTATGTAAACTATGTCAAAAAAGTATTTATTTGTGTCATATGCACTTTAAACCTCAAATCAGAAAAAAACCTGAGACAGTATGGGAAATGCAAATTAACGGACAATGCTGCATTTTTTTCTGGTCAACTTAATTTTACTTATAAAAGTATACACTGACCAAAACTTCCAACACAACAGTACCAGGTTCAAGACATTTTGAGCAGGCTAAGCCAAATGGTGAATTTGAGTTATGACACACAACCTTGAAAGCTCATAAGGTTTGCCGTTGTTTTGCTGTGTGGGTATGTTAGAAATAGAGCATGCTAATGAAATTGAGTAGATCCAACCAATCCTTGTAAAACTTTGTCAATAAATTGCCATACCAATAGTGATTTTTAGTACTCATTTGCATTGTTTTGGTGCAACGTTTGTCCATAGCACAACTCAAAGTCAAATTCAGTGAAAACGAGGCATTAGTATGCTGACTGGTGGAATGACACAAAGACGTGTTGCCAGGGCCCTGGGTGTCCACGTGTCAACCATTTCACGTCCATGGAGGAGGTATAATGACACAGGATGCACTAACGACTGACCATGTGCTCTGAGGACACGTGTCACCACCCCCCGACAGGACTGGTATGTTCGTCTCCAGCGCAATGAATTTGTAGTTGTGAATAATTTGTTTTCCATTTGTAACACTATTACACAGTATTCAAATTAAATTTTATATCTGCTACGTGTTGTTAATATTTATCACTTCAATTGGGTGTAATGTGCATAAGCCTGATAGTTGCATCGTACATTTTGATCAGTGTACATCCATTCCTGACATTCTTGCTACATTTTCAAACACTTCAACAATTTTAAAATAATCCTCCTACCTACGCATAAAATTGCAAAGAGAGATTTCATATCTTACTGTTTATAATATCCATCTATCATCTTCTGCTTACCCTGGGCAAAGAAGCCCAGACTTCCCCCTCGCCCAGCTCCTCGGGGGGGACCCCCAGGTGTTCCCAAGCCAGCCGAGCGATACAGTCCCTCCCTTCTGTCCCAGAACCTCCTCCCAGTTGGAGCTAGTTTTGGCATCTGGGAATTGGACCACCCAGGCCTCCGCATTCAGCTGCGACTCAAGCCACACAGCACCAGACCCGTGCGACCCTTCCTGCAGGTGGTGAGCCCACAGGGAATTCTTCATCATAATGGTCTTCTGAATGGCTTTTTGAGTTGACTCCTTGAGAGGCATCTCAATGAGTCAGCTCAAATCTCACCATCAGACAAACCAGATCTGGTTTCACAAATCATGTTAGATTTACTACACTAATAATGTATGATATTCAACATATTTTGGCAAATTAATGTATTTTTAGCAGCAAAACTGTATTATTATAAGCATATAAGGGAATGCAAAAATGTATGCAGAGAGCAGCATTCTTAATCTCTATTGCTAAATCCTTTACACAGAGTAAACAAAGAGGATGAGAGGATACCTCCCTGCTTCAACCCAAATGGAGAAGGGAACCAACCAGTCCTCAGTCATTTATATGTCCACAAGCCAATGGCACTTTGTATAAGGCCTTGATAGCGTAATAGATTTTATATACATTATCAGTGCAAATGATCTCATACTTCATCAGGTCTGTGGAGGTGTGATTGACCACTTGAACATTTCCATCCTCTCAGCTTTTGGGATAGGAAAGGAAAGACTGAAAAATCACTGTATACACTGCAATTTGGCAGTGGCCTTTTTCAGTGGTTTTGGTGCTTTTTTCCCACTGTCCCAAGTTCACAAAGTGACCACTTGATGGCAATATTACAACACAAATAATGACCAGTTTCCATGGCGATTCTAAAAATTCCCACTGTCCTTTCCTCATTCAGCCTGTTGTCGTCTTTGTTCTCACCTCCTTTTATCATCATCATATTCTCACGTGTTTTTCTGAAAACATCTGTTCCAGCCTGTTATTGTAATGCACACTGACTGGCTGAAGGATAAAACAAAATGATCTCAAGTCTTTTACTGTGAACTTCAAATAATATTCATCACAGGTAATAAAAATATTGTCAGTCCTCAAAGAATAATGAATAAGGCTGGACTGTGCAGAACAACCACTTAAACATGGAAACATCACACATGACATTCATGTGTCCATATACACTTACTTTATTTTCTTTCCTAAATGTAAGTTTGACCATGGCTCTTCCGTGTGTAAAACATGAAAATTAAGGTTTAACATAAAATAAACAGAATTCATCAACTCAGAAAGGCATTATACATTTTCTTTTGCATTTGAATGATGTTGTATTTCTCCCAAAGCAACCTGGAAGACAGGAGAACAGTGTACTTTTTTCTCTCTCTTCCTATTCTATTTCCCCCTCCCCCCACTTTTTCCTCAAACTGCAAGGCACGAGCTCAGTTTGCTGCTATATGTGAATCTCCCCTTTTCCCCTTTTTATGGGATCAACAAAGTATATCTATCTATCTATCTATCTATCTATCTATCTATCTATCTATCTATCTATCTATCTATCTATCTATCTATCTATCTAGCTAGCTAGCTAGCTAGCTAGCTAAAATAACATGTGTCATTAATGTTTATTATGTCATTAAAAAACATGTTAATTTTAACTGACAACACTGCTGCTAAATAGAATTATGAGACATAACGCGGCAAAGTCACACACACACCAAAGTATTGTCACGGATAAAATAAGATTTGTAAGAACTGTAATTTGACCAAAAGCACAAACCTGCTTTTGTGTGTGTGTACACCAAAAGGTCAAAAGTTTTATAACTCCCCAATTTTTCAATTTTTTTGGTAAAATTCAAGCAGTTCAACTCCAATGAATAGCTTGAAATGGTACAAAAGTAAGTGCCGAACTGCCGGAGGTTACCCAAAACTGAAAATTACATGCATTTCAGAATAATATGAAAAGGCCTTTTTTTCAGAGAACAAGAGATAGGTTAAAAACTTAAGGCTGTTCTGCACCAATGGAGGTTGATCAAGCCTTGAAAGTTGGTTCACACTCAAAAACCCTCCAACGTGGCTGAATTACAACAATTCTGGAAAGATGAGTGAGCCAAAATTCCTCCCCAGCATCTGTAAAAGACTTATTGCCAGTTATCGCAAGTGCTTAATTGCAATTGTTGCTGCTAAAGGTGGATCAACCAGTTATTAGGGATAGCGGGCAAGCACTTTTTCACACAGGGCCAAATAGGTTTGCATTATTTTCCCCTTAAAAATTAAAATCATTTAAAAACTGCACTTTGTGTTTACTTGTGTTTTCTTAAATTTACTATTTATATTTATAGTTTTGGTAACCGGGGATTGGACCACCCTGGCCCCCATGTGTTATCATGTGTTTGCTACTATAGTGATGATGAGCATCGAAATGCATGCATGGAATTAACCCCAGAGGATGGGACATGATTTGATTGCTGAGGATGAGTGCATAGCAGGCTTCTGTTGGACATCCGGCTTTGCATTTGGTACTGTGGCTGAATCTCCCTGCAGATTATGATGTCACTGTGGAGTGAGAATAGAATGAGACCTTCATCTGGAGCAAGGGATCACAGTCAAGATTAAGAGTACTGTATGTAGGTAGTGGTGTGTGGTGAGTGACTGCTCAGGAGCAGCATTGGTGAACGCATGTCGCCCTGCTGGTATCTCTCCTGCAGACATTTAAGAAACCACAATAGATTTCTGCCACAAAGAAAGACACAAAGGGGAAAAACACTGGAGGCCTGTTTTGGTAAGAATGCCTTTGGTATTTTATTATTTTCCAGGAGAAACATATTTTACATGTTAATACAAAATTCTGTCATGTCATGTGTAAATGTGCTTCATCAAGGCATCTGCAGATCCTCCAGTGTGGAAATACCTTGCATATATTTTTACAAAATAAGGGTATTGTTCATGTTACTTACTGATTACATTGTTCATGATGATTTTTGCACATTTTTTTGAATTGTATTTATTTATTGCTGATTGTAAGTATTTTTGATTTAATGTGTGCTAATTACCTCATATTCTCTCACATTTAAAGAATAAAATCAATGAAACAGTATATATGAATTCATTTACAGTAAAAAATGAATATTTTGTACTACATTTTTACTAATATTGCCTCCAACCTGTTCCAGCTGCTCATTGTTGACCAGCAAGCAAGATGAAGGTGAAATGGACCATGTTGGGCATGGTCATCTTCTTCCTGCTCTCAGTGGTCATTACATTTTGCTTCATTTGGCAGTACAGGATGCCAAAGATGAAGACAGGTATTAAAACACACCCACATACAAAAACACTGGCAAGCAATTTCTGACTGAGAACTGTGGAAAAGCAAAAGAAATCATTGAACACATTTGGTCAAAACTGGGAGAAATCAAAGACCGGAACTGATCATTGTGACATTTGATTAGATGCTGGAGAATGTAAGGTGGCAAATTTACAGCAACAACAAAATTTAAGACAAAAAAGCCCAAAAGAAAACATTAAGTCAGTGAGTTATTACAGTTTTTTTTGTCAGCGTTTTGACTGAAAATGTACAAAATGCTTAAGAAAATGAAACAAAATCAACAAAATTAGAAGTGAAATTAATCAAGAAAGTGTCCATCTAGTCAAAAACACAAGAATAAAAAACTGCATGGTTGCACTCCACTACAGATACCTGAAAGCACTATTGAAATACACTACTGAAGTATTTCTTCTGCCGGGGATATACAGTACAGTATATGCTGGTTTGCAGGAGCTGCAGCAGGATTAAACAGAGATGGAAATAGTTGCAATGGGATTAGCCTGGCCGCTAAAGTAAACTTTAACTCCTATTGACTGTAGCAGGATGCAAGG
>JAQQAE010009159.1:0-14770 GCA_029823295.1 Pseudamia nigra
GACAAGACTGACGTAGAGAAGTTTACTAGCTTCTTGAAATGTACGTTACAGCTTGCTACGGAAGCCTCCGTAGACCAGAAAGTGCTACATTACAGACAGCTGGACCGAATCGGGTTTGGTCAGCATTCTCACCATCAGCGAACCGCACCGGAGGTCAGATGGAGGCGTACCGAGACCAGCTCGAAAAGGTGGTCTCGGTACGGTTCTTTAGTCTGGACCAAATCAAACTGGTCCGCTTTCACACCAGCCCAAACAAACCGAACTTGCATGTGTTCTGGACTCTGCTCCGCTTGAAGCGGACCAAATGCCGTAGGTGTGAAAGCACCCTTATAGAGATGCGCTGTGGATGCAGCTAATGGTCTATCTGCACTTGAGGAAATGCACTTTAATTGACAATCTTTGTCTTTGTGGACACATTGGTTTTCCTCCATTAAATGACCATAAATCCATTTGTAGCCGACTCTCTGCCTCTGGCAGTTTTCTGGTTGTATTTGATTAAATTGTACAACTGTCACATGTTACAGAAAAGTCTTTTCTATGATGTAGCTTTTTCCTCTGTACTAGAAGTGGATATAATTCTCATTTTAGCCCGTCAACATTCTCATTAGGTAAAGTCACTATTTTTACAAAAAAAGCATTGCCAACCCTTTTGTAGGTTTTGTAAGTATTTTTACAGTGAGAAGTGAATAAATCTCACTTAAAATGTAAATTTGCTTGATTCACATTCATTTCAGCATTGAAATGCTGTTAGATTTTACTATACAGGTAGTCCTCAGGTTACATGGTACTTGACCTACGCTGTTTCGACTTTACGACACCTGAGTCTCGTCCGTGATGTCTCCAGTCGCCGCATAGTGTACAGTGTCTGTCTGTTTGTGCTCCGTAGTTTTTCGGTCTCCTCGCCTTTTTCACATCATGGCCCCAAAAAAGAAAGCAGGATCTTCTAGTGATGCTGGTCCATCCAGCCAAGAGGAAAGCCATTACAATGGAAACGAAGCTGGATATCGTCAAAAGGTCAGAGAAAGGCAGAACAGGTCGCGGGGAATGCGCGTCAGGTGCACAGCCGCGGCAGCGCGCCTGTAGGCAGAACTCGCGGCTCATCTGCTCTCAAACACCCTATAGTCGAATTTATTCAAAATACAAGTCGCTCTGATGTATTTGTCGCTCCCCTCGCAAGACTATGCAGAAAATTGCGACTTTTAATCAGGAAAATGCAGTATTTGGATAGTTATTTAGAGATTTAGGGAGTATTAAAGGGTTAATTCTGACTCACGTGGAAATTCGGGTTGCGTTGCCAGCCTAGGAACGGAACTCGTCCGTAACCCGAGGACCTCCTGTATGTAGTCAGTTAAAGACTACCTATAATGAATCCCATAATGAATTTACATCCTTGCTCATTAGTGGGATTGCTGCATGACTCAGCAATCCCACTATTGTTGTCTTCAGTCTTTAATATTCTTCTTCCACTTCTGTACGTTTTTTTTGTCATGTAGCTACATTTTTTGTCTGATTCAAACTTCATATGTGTTAAACTTAGCTTTTTTGACAATTTTTTTCCCCATAGGAAATGAATGAAGAACTCTAATGGAATGTATGGTTACCATGGCAATGACAGTGCTTTGATCCTTTGATTACTACCCCACTGAAAAGTTTAATTTAACTCTTGCACTTTCCCAGCAACTTCAACTATTTTGACTCGGCAATCCCACGCAATCTCTTCAGAGACTGCAGGTTTTCTAGTTCAATTTATTCTCAGCCTGAGGAAAATGATGGGCCATCCTGAAGTTTGAGTCCTCCTGAAATAATACTTTAAAAATACAGAAGCAAAATTCATTCATGATATAAATGTATTCTCATCCAACTGGCTGGGTTTACCTTACCAATTTCATATCCTGTGTCAGTTATTATAACTATATCTGTGTGGATCAAAAGACCCAATCTGACTATTAAATATGGGAAAAATCATATAATTATTCTTGATGAAATTGGTTTAAGGGTTTCCCCAAAAACAAAATTTAAAAATTTTTAAAATTTATTTCAGCGGGGTGCCCAAGCCTCTCTCGAACTTGTAATAATAGTCTAAAAATATGTGAACATTAATACTGTGTAAAACAAAATTACACCATGTTTTCTTGGGAGGTCCTCAAAACCCACATCTCAACAACTGTAACCACAGCATGTAAGCCCTCCAGAAATGAAGAGAATGCCGTATAAATGTTAAAGTTAGGGTATTAACAACAGAGTTATACAGTGGTATATGTAAAAAGTCTCCTAACAGTCGATAGCTGCTGATAAAGGTGAGTGATTGTAAAATCCATTGTTGATGCTCTACAGATGTCAAACAATAACCTGTCCTTCTGGTCTGGTGACGAATTAAGTGACTTCACTGAGTTTTTCAGGTTCATGGAAACATGAGACAGTTGATGCATTCTATAATAGAATGTTTGACTAAAAACTACAATTTTTGAACAATTTCAAATCTATATTACTTTTGCTACATAAGAGCTCAAAGAAACTTGAAATAAGTCTGATCATTGGTCCTGTTGACATACAATTGTGAGTAATAAACAATTTCCCCTTCACTCCAGTGGCTTTTGTTTAAAGCTATCTGGTGTTAATGCTTTGTCAGCTGTACACGATCAGTTGTTTGGTGCCATTTTTGAATATCTGGCAATTTCCACTTTAAGGATTTGATATTTAGAGAAAATATGTCCCTACCCCATCACTGAATTATGTGAAATACACTTCTCAAAGGATTTTCTGATTGGTGGTTGTTGGCTTTTTTTTTTTTTTTTAAAATAGAAGATTCAGTATATTCTGATTCCAGCCTCATTTCTGGCTACTGCCTTCAACTGAAATTAATATCTGCAGTACAGCTGCACATTTAATTGCAGTACCAAGCTATACAATTACATAATCACAAAGGGCTGCATATTAAAGATCCAGAAAAATGAGGATTTAGTGATTTAATTGAAGGAATAATTAAAGTTGAGACAGTTTCTGTTGGCTGGTATTTTGGATTTAGTGACAAAAAGCAGAGAGAGAGGTGACATCTAAGACAAGTAAAATGAAATCTGCTTTCTTAGGTGTCTCTTTGTCATTTTTCCGAGTGAGCTGAAGAAAATACAGTACCTATGGCCATGAGTGAGTAACCGGGTAAGCAGATGCAATATTGCCAGTAATCATTGCACTATGGCTAAGATGGAACCACATCATCGAGCCAATTTCTAATTAACATTTTAACAACTGGATAATGTGATTTTGTTTTTCTTTCTGATCACACTTTTTCTACTTTCTCACAGCGATTCAGATGTTTTTCCAATAAGCTGAGCTCAGTGTCTTCATGAGATGTCCATCGACTCTGAGCAGCAGATGTCCTGCAGGCTGAACTCAGTTTATATCAGATTAACTGTGTGTAGATTAACCATCTCCAGACCTGATGGACCAGGCAGTCCGGATCTGAAACAGCAACTTCAGCTGGTTTCACTGGACCAATTAGGATTAAAAAGGATGATAGTTTATCAGCCATTCCCAGCAGTTCTGTGCCATAATTTTGCAGGGAATCGTCAGTGTCTGAACTTTCTAAATCCACTAAACCAGGTGTTCAGCAGAAACTGTTGTCATTCTTTGTCTTGCATATTAACAAATTGTCAAGATGTGTCAGTCTAGCGCTGCAGTGAATCATAGATTGGCTGATAATTTAATCCACTATTTCATTAAAGTTTTGAGTATTTTTTTTTCAGTCTTATGTCTAATGAAAATGAATGTTAAACTAATGCTCCTATTTGTCCATACTCCGATTTACAATGTTCTAACATGGTGTTGATGCCAACATCTTGGAAATGTCTGATGCTTCTACTATTTTGCTGTTTGATTTTGTTGAACCCTTTCAACAAACCTCCCACTTTCATTCCTTCAACCACCCTCTTTAAAAGCCGTTTTGATATTTGTCCAAAAACCTGCTGAAATCCGAGACTCATGATTAAAAGGATCTGTGTTTCTCCTGACTTGAAACTTGGGCTTTTGGCCACGAATCTCAAATCCAGCTTTAAAAACCGGTGGTATGTGTCCAGTGCACAGAAGTGACTGTGAACACACAAGAGGCTGAGTGTCAAGTTGCAGTAAAAAGCCAAAATTAGATTTATATTCTGAATGTGCTATGTACTTTTCTGTTTTCTTCAACCTAACATGCACACCACACATCTGAATCAGAAAATCATAGTCAGATACAGCTGCAGATAACGGCCAGTTGGTGACAATGGTCTGAAATTTTTCTTGCGTCACAGATCCTCTTTTTGTAACAAAGAGGAAAAAGTAATACAACAAATATAAGATCACACATTTAACATCCCATTACATTCAAAAGAGAACATTCAAGCCATTCAGCATCGACTTGATCTGGGATTAAGCCCCATACTCAGTTTCAGGATTGACTGGTGAATAAAGGAGTGCTTTAGTTTGACCTTATTAAATTGAACCCTGTATTGCTGATCTGGCTGTAACAGGTGTGTGATAAGTTCTTTGGTTTACAAAATGTCACACAGAATGGTTTATTAAAAAAAAAAAAAAAAAATTAAAAATCATTTGTACAGTGGGAACCCTGGGTTACGACTTTAATCTGTTCCGGGGTCAAGCTTGTGAAGTTGAAAACTTTATGACCCAGGACCAGTTTTTCCATAAGAATACAGGTAAAACCAATTAATCCATTCCAAGACCCAAGAAAACTCCCATATATACAGACCCGTACATGCACGTAAGATAGCTGGAAAAGAATGTTTATTATTATCTGAAAAGGAAGTTATGTTAATTATCTGAAAAGGAATGCATGAAATTAGTTCTAAAAACTATGACACATTACGTTGGAGACGAGGCGGCTACAGGCGGGGTGTTTCTTGGGGGTGTTTTTTTTCTATGAACCCCCAGAACAGTTCATAGTACCGGTACCACAACATCTCCTTAAACTCTGCTGTTGTCGTTACCACCTCCTCATCTTCCTCCTGGAGTTCCTTGGTTGTGAGCTCTGCTTCAGTATCGTATAGATGGACACACTCCTACTGTACTCCTTAGCCAAATCAGTCACTCAAACACTGCGAGAATATTTTTCTATGGTCTTGTTTCATCTGTATCTGCATCATATTACGGGTTTTCTTAACACTAGCATCCTTCTTAGGTCCCATGATGAAAAAACACAAAATGAAGCACTATTTCAGGTGAAAAAAACGCACAAATATGAAGCACAATACGATGTGAAACTCACGCTGTATTGTGAGTTTCACGTCACAATAAACTCGAGTAAAATGGTTCGCGAGAGGAGAGCGCGGTACTCACCTCTCACTCTCGGGAACTATTTTACTCGAGTTTTTTCTTACGAGCCGGTACAAAAATATGCCCAATGTCTTTCTCGTAACCCAAAACATTTGTGTGTTGATGCGCTTGTAACCCGGGGTTCCACTGTATTTTGCAAAACTTAGGATAACAAATGTAGGGTCACAAGTCAAATATATTCAGTTTAGTGCCACAGAGGAAGAAGGAAACCAGAAAATACACATTTTTAAGAGGCTGACATCCAAGAAGAGCCATTCAACTAATCTGTGAACATCTGCAGCTGCAATTCAGCAGGTTTATTATTCTGAACTACAGCTATAATGTTTATTTAAATGAAGCCAGTGATGCTTTGGGTATTTTACTATTTATATAAGTAAGGGCAAATTCCTCTGACCTGAAGCTGCCGTACAGGAAGTGAAATTACTTTAAGAGTATTAAACGCCACGTTGAGTCAGCAAGGAGGCTTTGATGCTAAGCTAAAGCTAATGCTGGTGGTTGGACTGCTAGCCAGGCATGGTGATCCTGAGCAGGTTAATCTGATTATCCCTGTGGTCTGCATGTTAACGCACTGCTCTTTGCATTCTGGATAAACTTTAATACTGTGCTAAATGGACAAACACAAATAGATTTTACTTGATAAGTATGATAAGTAAGTGGCAAATGGACTGCAGGTTGAGTGCTACTTTTTTATTTCCACAGAATTCAGACTTTTTCACACTTGACATCACTGATTTTCTTCCATAAGACTGGAAAATTTGGGATCGTTCAGAGGATCTTAATAATCTTAAGACAGAAAAATGGCATTTTAATCATCAAAGGTGTGTTTTATTTCACAAAAACAAGTGTGGCAGACTTGTTATGGTAGGAAAAAGTACAAAATTGGTTATGCCAGGATATTTTGAGTACGGTAACAAAATACAAAAAAGGGGGAGGGGGTGCTTTTACTCAAGAACCAGAAAATTGGGGAGGAGTTCATTATCCCCTAAAAAGACACAACAGTCTTATGCTAATTTTCTGTTGTTTCACGGTAGAAAGTGTGGATTTACTAAGTACACAGTGCATTTCTATTGTAGCTGTCCTTTTTTTTTTTTTTTCATGAAGGATGTCGCTTGTCTTTTCCTGATTTTTGTGTGTTGTTTTTTCAACAGTATGGTTACTTTTTGTACTGTAGGGAATCCAAACACTCCAGTGTTGTGTTTAACGACTGAGCAGTGTCTCCACAGACAGGGTGTTTGTCTGTCGTGGGGTACTGTTGTTAATCCTGCGGGTTGTAATCTCATTAAGGACAACAGAAGTGCCCTTTGGGTGCTGCACGTCTCCATGGTGACGGGCCGATGGATGGATGGATGGACTGGTGCTCAGTTTGTGGTGTTACTGTTTATAGAGGATTCCTCTGAGAGTTTGTGTAACCTGAGTCAGCTTGTCTGCAGAGTGGAGTTTAAGAAGGTTTAAGTGTGGTGATACGTCAGGCTCAATGTGATCTGTTTAGCAAAAAATTTGATTTTTAGTCCTTTTTTTAAATGGTAAAAATACACTGGATGCTGTGATTTTTGTCTTTGAATTCCACAGATATGTGGTGGAAGTCATTGGCCTTATTGATGGCAAGACTGCAATTAGTCAACCAGTGTTGGGTACTGTAAACAAATTATGCTCAAGTAAATGTATTGTTACTTTATCAAATGACTCAAGTAGAAGTCATTTGGTAAGAACTAAATAAAAAGCACTCAGGTAGTGAGTACATTTAGCCAAAAATATTGCATTTTTGAGCAGATCATTTATCCCACGGGTAATAAGACACATTAATAACAGCAGTAAAATGACAACTCCAGAACCAAACAAATATTTAAATACACAATGAATAACATGACCTTAAACACTATTTTGTATGAAACATCAAGGTAGAAACACCTAATGACCTGCTCAAGATTTGCCCATTTGTGAGCTTTGTTTAATTACTTCGAGCTTATTTTTTATTTGCTTATTTAGTTGCTCATTTTGTTGCTTTGCATTCTGCTGTTTTGGTTTGACACAGTAGGTCATCCCACTAGTCTGAGTAGCGCTACATTTATTTCATTAAAACTGTTAGAGCAGTTGTTTACTCTTAATAAGAAGTACAGTTGTTAGAAAAAACTCCACTACATCTAAGGGAGTAACATGCCCTCAAAACACTCCTATTGCTCATTTCGAAAAAAGTTCATCCACAGAACACAAAAGCAGGTTGTTTGTTTTTGTGTGTTTCACACTTAGTGCACCCTCCGTTGTAGTGTAGTCATTCTATTTCTGCATGTTAGATCACCCCAAACCCTCGTACATCTGGAACTTTTTTATTTTATGCAACAAAAGGCAAAGACAGTTTTGTTTGTTTTGTAATTGTGTCTCAAGGTGGATGTTGTCATCTAAGTGTAAAATCAATCGACCCTCAGGCGTAAATAAAGTAACCTGTACCCAAATCTGAAAATGGCAAGTAATGATTGTCATAAAAGAAGAGACCTGATTGTACACTACCAGGCAAAAATATGGACATACCCTCTGCTTCAATTTTGTTTCCTTAATTATTTTTCTAACTTGTACCATTGTACATTAATACTGAAGACATCCAAACAGCGAAGGAGTAGTGAGTAAAGTGTTTAAATAACCCAGAACATGAATTATATTTTATATTGGCCAAAGTTGACACATTAGCTGTGATGACAGTTTTGCACACTCATGGCATTCTCTCATATTCATGGGGTCGTCACTTGGAATGGTTTTCATAGGTGTGCCTTGTCAAGAATTAATTTGTACCATTGCTTGTCTTAATATGCTTTAGATCTGCAGTCCTCTTGTGCAAAGGAAAGGTGGGTACAGTAGCCCTAATACTGCTACAACTACTGTACAAACACATATTATGGCACAAAATCATGAAATAAAGAGAAGGCAGTTCATCATTACGTTAAGAAATTAATGTAATTTAATATGAAAAATCTCAAGAACTCAAGTACACTCTCCAGAACCATCAAATGGTGCCTGATCTGTAAATGTGTGGCTTTTGGGACTGGTAATGCTAATAAACTTGCCCTATGCAGCAGTGGTAGCTCTTGGTCATTCTTTCCATGAACAGTCGTCATGAAAGCCAGTTGCGTCATAACATTTTTGGCGACTACCCTTGCAAACAGAAACATTTCTTGAGTGTTTTTTTTTTTTTTTTTTAATTTTCTGCAAAAAGAGACAAAAGGATAGGATTCTGTTATGAATTAAAAGCACTTTGTGATTTTATTCCACATAAGTATTTTTCTGTGGTAGTCAGTTTAGCGATGCTTTTGTAAAACATTTTAAGAGTCACTCGTGGCAGGAGAAACTTATTTCTGATGCGTGTCCATAAATAAATCATTTTACTCGCATATCCGTTGACTTTAGGTTCCATTTATTTCAGTCCAAGGTTTCCATATAGTATGATGTCCAACAAAATCTCACTTGCTCAAATTTCTAAATATAATCACGATCAAACATTTTGCGTGAAGCTCCCTGCACACTCAAACAAATGACTGTTTTAAAGAACAATAGACAGGCTCACCTGTGCAGCACGCCATATTATTACTGAGCTCCACCCCGGACATAACATGTACAACGTATATTCCAAAATGAAATTAATCAATGAATGAGCATTAAAAAATTTAATGTTTTTACAGTAATTTGTCCCCATGAAATACTTTTTAATACTTAGCTCATATCTTTTTAATACTTTAAACGAAAATTATAAGTTTTTAATTTGAAGCTCACCATACTTGGTATGGCTTCTACAGTCAGTTTGTGTTCTGCTTGAAGTGAGGCTCTTTTGGTTAAAGTCCTGTGTGGAAGAAGTCAATTGCCAGTTGTGCTGAAATTAAACAATATGTCAAAACTGACAGCAGTTGGACAGAACTACGAAAAGCACTGTTTTGTGCATTAACTCGTTTATTTTGTTGCTTTTAGCTGTAGAGATTTAAACACTGAGAATTGAAGAAGCCACTTGGATGAGTGACGAAACGTCTTCAAGAAAGCACATGTCCAGTTGCTGGAACTAACATGCAAGAAAACTATGACCTGGATGACTGAGAACCTTCTCAAATGCTGAAAAAAGCTCACTTTGCCTTTGGTCTTTGCAGACTATGGATCAGAGTTTCAGGTTGTGTGTTTTTCTGGCGGCGGGCCTCCTCTGCCTCACTTTGGCCCCTGTCGCTCAGACTGAGGACACTGTAGAGGACATGGGAGACGATGTGGATGTGGAGGACGAGCTGAACCTGGGACTGGCCGGAGGTGAGGAGGAAGAGGAGGAACTGGAAGGGGACATCCAGGACGAAGCTCCACCTGTGCCCAAAACTCCTCCAGCACCAAAGGTAAGGCGACTAGGAATTACTTTTTGTGTGGTTTATTTTTGGTTCACTGGTGTTGATAATAAGTGCTATACAGATCACTAAGCAACATGTTTGAAATGGAAAGCTGTTCTTAATCATTTGACCACAACTGAGTGGTATGGAGTAAAATGAAGTTAAGATTACCTGATACAGAATGGTTAAAGTACTTGGGTCCTTAGGTTTGATATACTGTACAAGAATTCTGAATACAGCAGGTCTGAATTCTAACAAGCCCTTTAACCATTTTTGTGGTAAAATGGGACAAATTGGTTCAATTCATTGAAAACCAAAGTAGAAACGCCAACATTAACAAGCAGCTCATTAATACTATTTGTTTGCTGCTGTGACATAATGTGCTTTTATTAATGACCAAAATGTGAGACATGCAAGAAATCGACAAAGAAAATGCTGAAAAATGTATCTAAATTGTATTTTGTACTTGATTTAAAACTATTTTTAAATGAAAGTTACACATGGGTGTAATTAAACAACTGACATTTTATTGCATTGGTGTGTCTGCCTTTGTGGAAGTTTTGATCATTTATGCATTTAGTGGCGTGGAGAAGTTAACACTGTGTAAACGAGAGCATTTTAATTTGATTGTTTTCTCGGTGTCCAGGTGACGTACAAAGCTCCAGAGCCGATGGGTGAACATTTCTTTGCGGAGTCTTTTGACAGGGGGACGCTGGACGGGTGAGCTCATTTTAAATATTTCTGAATGAACTTAAGTCATAAAATGTAAATCCTGCCTGTTCAATCCCAGGATCTCTAGTTTGGGGTAGGAAACTAGTTTGCCTTTTCAGTCATCTCTGAAACAAAACTTAGTTCCACCTTTATTAAATATGAGTATTTGTTTTATTACTCTGTAACAATGTAATGCAACTGTTCAAGACCTATCCCCTCTTCAAAAAGGTTATAAACATTTTCTTGATGGAATAACTAGATACAAGTGGCAGAAAACTGAAGTTCTATAGTGTCTAACAAATTTATTGGACCACCACTGAGCGTATGGTTGCCCTGAATTAACAGGATTGGTAATTAGAAGGATCATTTTTACCTCCTCCCAGGAGATGATGTTTTTGTCCATGTTAGTTTGTTTATTTTTCTGTTTGTCTGAAAAGTTATGAATGGACTTTGATAAAGTTTTCAGGGTAGGTCAGAAATGGAACCAGGGACCAATCCGTTAGATTCTGTGAGTGACCTGGATCATCATCTGGATCAAGAAGATTTTTAAAGTATTCTTCATCATTGTAAAATGGGATCAAATTCAACATTTGTCCTTGTAACACTGCAAATAACACCCAGGAAATTTTTCCAAAAAACATAGGATAACAGCAGAATAAATTCTATCGAACCACGGTGTTTGATCCAGATATTGTGGCATGAGGAAGAATTGTGCCTGTAAGGTAACAAAACTGTAGACATGCAACTGACACCAAATTGTAGTACTTGTGCTGCTGATTCAGTAATGTACCCACGGATTTAACATATCCAACATTTTTGGAAATAAATCCAGAAGAAAGCCCCGATTATGGAAATATTTTTTATGAATGACTATTGAATTAATATGTATGCGAGTCCAAATGCTTATGGTATGCTTTCATGGTAAAAGAATACAATAATTGGAGTCAGATAAATGTAACAATATTACCTTTGGTGAAATAACATTATGGGGAAAATGAATGAGCATAGGTTCAAATGATAATGGTAGGTTTTCACTATGAAGAGAAACTGAGCTGCTCGGAGTGCTCTCCAGTTGGTTCCTGTAAAGGTTGATCCACTAGTATGTGCAAGCTCTTTAATCAAAGTGTTAGAATGCTTAAATATAATTATCAGTGAATATTTGTTTTACAAAATGCAGAAAAATGGTACATATGTTTTTATCAAGATGTCAAATTACAGTTATATTTCCGAACAGAAAAAATGGTTTTAGTGATGGGATGTTATACATGATTAATTTCTGACTTGTCAGAGAAATCCAGTCTGTCAGCTGAAATTCGGCTACATATATGTGAATTCAGCTTGAAATTTCTCACTCCTGTTGAACATATGTGGAGATCTCACCAAAAAGGAAAGTCTGCATTAAAGTACTTTTATGATGCTGGGTGGTCGTAAGACAAATGGGGCAGGTGTTCTGATACATGTTAAGCACTGTATGATCTTCTGTTAGCCTGTATTTTTACTTATTGGCTGAGAAAATGGATTTAAAAAGTTCATTGAGGGCAGCCTCCACAGGCGTATTCTTACTAGGGATGTGCACGACTAATCGATGAGTTGAAACTGCACACATATTCAATTCTGACCAGAACATGTCAACATTCTTGTTTTCCTTGATTAAAAATTAATGGAACTGGGTGCCTAGAAGTTTGTTCTAGAACAAATAACTCTCACTCTTATCTCTATCACTCATTTTGGAAGTAAAATTTTAACGAGTAAGCTACTACACTCCTAGAGAACAGTGGTGCATCTGAGTACAGATAAAGGCATCTGTTGTGTGTGTGGTTTTTTTTTTTTTTTTTTTTTTTTTTTTCCTTAGCGGGCTGTAATCATTTAATTATATTCTACAACAGATGAACAAAGTCAACTCAGATAGCTTGGAAATCCTTGTACTGACATAAACAAAATACAAGCTACTGAATTATTAATTGAAACAACATAAAACAGATGGCACCGCCAGCAACAGTGTCAGCCACAAAACGCAAAACAACACAAATCCCTAATTGTTACTAGCATGTGTTAAATCAGGGTCTGTCCTAATTTTGTGTCTTTTTGTCTTAGGTGGGTTCAGTCCAATGCCAAGAAGGACGACGCTGATGAAGAGATCGCCAAGTATGATGGTAAGAAATGATGACAATACTGAGCGCAGAAATATACTGACAACTGTATGTATTGACATTATGCCCATTTTCTTTTATTGTACCTCAGCTTTCAGTGGAAAGAAAAAAGAATTAAATATCCAATTCTCATTGCGCGCACATTTTTCTCATCTTGTATGTTGTACAGAGTGATTTATTCATTTCTTTTTCCTGGTCATTTTTGTTCAGAGTTTTCATAGATTATTTTCAAAATGAAGCCTTTCTGATACTTCAATTCTCTGTTTATTCTGCTAAACATAGTAACTGATAATTCTGTATTACATAGACGGGTATTTTGATATTACTGAAAACTAAAAATCTACACACCTGTAAACATTGAGTGATCAGAGGAAGCAGGAGAATAAAAATGACGTCTGACCCTGTAATCCTCAGGTAAATGGGCTGTGGAGGAGATGAAGGACAGTAAGCTTCCCGGTGATAAAGGTCTGGTTCTGAAGTCTCGGGCCAAACACCACGCCATCTCAGCTCAACTGCTGCGACCTTTCATCTTTGACACCAAACCCCTCATTGTCCAGTAAGGGCACAGTTTCATCCTCCTCTTCCCTTTGCTATTCTGACTTTGTCATATTCTGAGCATTTCTACTGTGTGTGCTTGTGTTCAGGTATGAGGTGAACTTCCAGTCAGGTATTGACTGTGGCGGTGCCTATGTTAAACTGCTCACTCAGACCCCTGAACTCAACCTGGTAAGTGACAGAACATGCAGAGAATCCATTAAAATTGTCCAGTTGGATTCGGTCATGTTATTAACTCTGCATTCCGAACTCAATCTTTCATATGCTAAGTGATTAATTCCATCTTGTGCAGCCTCTTAACATTTGAACCAGTACTCAACCATGAATTCACACTCTGCACGAACTGACAGTCAATATATATCAGTCCATTGAAACACTATGGTGAGTCACCACAGCTACTTTTCCACTATTTAGGACTGAAATTGGTTTTGAGGGCAAAAAAATCAAGGAGGTAACCCGGATACCGTTTCATGTTCCGAGACCTATATGTCCAGAGCTAATTAACTTATATTTATGCATATTACATATTTGTGTAGACACTAGTGGGTACTCCAGCATGTAATAAGTGATATTTCCCCCCCAAAAAATTTACAGTGGAAATTATGTACAAAATGTGTCTGGTAACGCAGACCCACAAACTAAATAATTTTTTCATGCCATACACGAAGTTGATAAAGTTATATTTGACTTTATGAATAGCAATTGGTATCTTTAGCAGCTTTTATTGAAATAGAGGTTTACCTTCCTTTGATTCGACCCTTGAGCAAATCAGCTTAATTTCTGTCCTCTAATCTTTGTCAGCTTGTAAAAAAAAAATGAAGTGAAAGCCCACCGTCAATATTCTATAGCATGGCAGTGTGCAGCAGCAGTGTCGTATAGGGCTGGGTGGTATGGCCAAAAAAATAGTCCCTAATTTTTATTTTATTTATTTATTTTTTTTAATTACTGTTTTCTTAATTTTTTTTTCCTACTTTTAAAAACAGTGAGTGCAAATCACAGAGATGACTCAAAACAAGTTTTGCTTTTATTTGATCAAAAACTTAACAAATGTATCCTATTTCCCTCCTGGAATTAAAGTGCCAGCTGTTCTTTTGTTTTAAAAAAATGCCCTTTGTGCACTTTTTTTAAACAAAATGCACTTTACGTCGAAAGCTGAATATGGGTACCGTATCTTTAACGATGTGCAAAGCAACTGCTATGGTGATCATTTTCCATCGTGTCTCTTTATCATATGTTGTGCCTCGGGTAAATGATTCCACCACAATAAGCTGCTTTTAAAATGAGGAATTTATTGGGTGTAGGCATAAACTGTATACATTACTGGACAAAGTGACCGTGACATCACCTATTAGTTTCTGAAGGGCCGTTTTGAGATCAATCGAGTTGTCACTTCCTGGAGCCAAAATCGGGAAATAGCCATATTTGGATGAATGGCAGTGGGGCTTACAAAGCCTTCATGCCAGGCGACTCATGGGAGAGCTAACATTAGCCGCTATCTTACTGATGCGGTGAAACTTAACCACACGGTGTCAAACAAAGTCATATCACAGTGTTGGTGTAAACCAGGGGTCTCAAACTCAATTTGACTGGGGGCCGCTGGAGCTAGGGTCTGTGTGAGGCTGGGCCGCATCAGGTTTTCCACAAGAAAAGCTCTGATAAAACATCCCACTGTTAAAAAAAAAA
>JAQQAE010009160.1:0-14770 GCA_029823295.1 Pseudamia nigra
CCCCCCGTCACCTTTGTCTTGCTCTCGGTGGTTCTGTTGGGTTTACTCTCTGTATAGTCATGAGGTCTCGGCCTCGAAAGGTGAAGCGCCTAGAGATAATGGGCAATTATGTTTGGCGCTATACAAATAAAGATTGAATTGAATTGAATTAATATTTTGGGGTCAAAGAGTTTCCACATCGCCATTACTTCAAAAGCTTTGAAAAATACAGGATAACTTCACAATATTTTTTCACTTTCCTGTTTTTTTGCATTGTTTGACTTTCTATTGGGTTTTCTGTCTTTGTTCCATACTTGATAAATGTTAACACGTTCCAAGAAGGCAGCTTCATGAATATGCACAGTCACACTCAGCTGTCTGCACAGACAACAAAGGAAGAAGACATTAACATTCCTGCACATGCTCTGCACTCTGGTCAGAGATGAACACACAATCACTGACACGCCTACATACAACTCTAGTGAGAGCGAGCAGCTACTGATGGTAATACTGGTGCTTCATAAGTTAAATCAGCGATTTCTCACTTGTGGGTAAACATTCACCCAGAGGTTGGCAAAAGTATATTAGGAGAGATGTCAAAAAGGGAAAACAAGACAAAGATAAGGATGTTTATTTTGTTTTTGGTTGTGTTTTCTCTCCTCTTTCTTGTTGTCTTGTTAAAGATTAAATTAATTTAAGTAATGCAATAAACAGGAAAATTTACCCTTTGGAACAACAGCCTATGTCAAAGGTTTCCATATTTTATTGCCAAAGAAAATATACATATTACTGGTTTAGCAATGTCCAGTCATACGTCCACACTATGATAAAAAAATACATCTTCAAAAAACACCAAATCAAGTTGTGACTTTCTCCTTGCATAGCTCTACCAGGGCTGTAGTTCACCCAAATGTTTATCTTTTGAAAAGTCAAGAGGTTATGTGATCATGTTGGTTTGTCTGTTTGTGCATTTGTTTGCAGGATTACACAAAAACTACTGGATGGATTTTGAAGATTGGCCCTATCTCGCATAGTTAAAGAAAATGAAATATTGATCCAGAATCCACAGTGTGACCAGGATCAACTCCAAAATTGAATGGGTTCATCCTTGGCCCAAGGGCTGCCTTTGGTGAAAATTTCGTCCAAATCTGTTTGGTAGTTTTTGTGTAATCCTGCTAAAATTCAGACAAACGGACAAACCAACATGATCACATAACCTCCTTAACAGAGGTAATAAAAGCCTTAAGCATATACACTAAATTTAGTCCCTCATAACATTTTAATAAGAGGTGACAGGAATAGCTTTCATTCACATTAAGTGATAAATATTGAAATAGGTGCAATTAAGGATCGCATTAAGGTCCGGTTCATATATAAAGTCAGGTTCAGTGTCAACCAGGTGACTAAATGAAGCACACAAAGAAGAAAATATATAACATAAGTTTAGTCTTTTGGGGGTATCTTAAAGTGGAAAAATACAGACAGTGGACTGGAATGCCGGAAAGACTGATTCTAAGTAGATACTTGAATATGGTTAAAAATAAACTACGTGTGTCCCAGGTCACAAAGCAAAACACTGACCTAAACTGCACGGTACTGTCTGTTGGCAGCTTTTGTCAGACTAAACAGATGTTTACTGAAACCACTACATGTACAGTATGTAAGTACATTTTGTGACTTTGTTCAAGCCCGCTGTCTGTTTTCTGTCCATTCAGAATGTCTCACACACATTTCTCACACATACCAATCAACATGGCGTGTGCACACTCAGAGTCAGACACAAACACATGTTAAATAAACATCCACTGTGTCTCTCATCCTCCATTTCACACAGTTATTGGACCAAGCATGGAGCTGTAAACGTCACTGGAGGCCATTCATCAGCCACACACACACTCACGTAGAATCCAGCCAGATGAGAGAGATCACGTTACATCAGAGCCACATAACAACAGAGCTATCTGATCCCAGGTCAGTGTCAGTCACCCTGTTGATCTGGAGTGAATGCAAGACGTCCATTACTCTCCTCTGTGGTTTAGGTCAGACAATATCAAAATACAGTAAGGAGTCTGGTTCTTAAAACTGTGGTAAGACCAGACAGTGTCTGTTACAAAATATCAAATATCTGTCTTTAGTAGCATCTCATTAAAAGCCGATCAGCTACATCTGAAAAAAAGACAAACATTTAGCCAAGAAATCATTACAATCAGAATATTTAATCTTCACAGATGAATTATTGTTACTATCCAAGTCCAGGAAACATCTTTTTTTTCAACTGTGAATACTTTGGTCCTATTAGGTTAAGGTATCTGCAAGAAGAATGTTATATTTAAAGAATAAATAAGCATTCTGAATATATCAGCTTCAGAATCACATTCCACGAGTATTTGACCCTTGAGCTCATGCTGTGATCGCGAATAAATGTAAAACAGTTTTGCAACAAAGTGATTGGAGGCTTTTCATATCCAAGGCTTCAGGTTCTGGAGCGGTGGGTGGGACTGAGGTGAAAACAAAATGTTTTCCCCCAAATAACACAGGATTGAAGCCTTACAAAAATAATCCCATCTACTTCAATACATTTCAGTGGGATTTCGTGTGTCTATGTGTATGTTTTGTGTAAGAGAGAGAGAGAGAGAGAGAGAGAGACTGGTACTTAAGGGGATACAGGCTGTGGCTGGAGACCAAGACCAGAGCAGTAACCCAGCTGACCACAGCAAGGAGCCTTTAGCTCAAAGGTTAATGCAACATGAATTGATTTGACACACTAATAAAGTGTTAAGGACACTGTTCTTCAAGCTACACCACACAAATTCTCTCAGTGCCTTTTGGAGCAAAATACTGTGAAGAAAACACACAGTTCACAGACACATAAAGTGGAAATGTGTACTCGCGTCTATGCACAGAACCACGGGGCCCCTTGGGGGTATTATATAACATTACCCCTGACATATCAAGTGATTTCACGCACCTAGAGGCAGGACAATTGGGCCATTTGTTCAACAAGTCAAAAATAGCCACCCAGTTCATCGTTGTCTACTGTTACTACCACTACTACCACAACCTATTGCACAGTTTGCCTCTGCAGTTTGGCTTAAACAATATGACCATAATATATCTGCAGAGGTTAGTGGTGTTGTGGATCAGGACATATATGTCAGTCAGCTGCTGGGTTTTAATGGCTTAATGCTGTTTTAGACAAAAAGGACACACACTCTGGAAATTTAAGGCAGACCACAATTTAATGTGGATAAACAGAGAAGTAGCTGCAGCCCTATTATTATTACAATATGCTATTTAGTGATGAATTACCTCTGTGCTTGATAAAGATGAAAAAACTTCAACTGAGGCCAGGTTACAATGAAGCATAACAAATTAAGTAGCAGAAAATGAGAAACATTAAACCAGTGTTAAGGTTTAACAGAAGTCTTGTGAAATAAAAAAAATCTCTGCACTCACAATATTACGTCTCCATACATAAACACAAATGGACTGACATGAATGTTCTGTCTCCAGGAAGTTCTTTACATAATACTTCAGTTAATCTACAGTACTTAAAGATTACCGCCGCTATTCGTACATGATGCAAGCATGTGAAATGAATGCATCAAACACTAACATTTATTTTAAACTTTTCCTTCCTCTCCTTTATCTTTTCTACATCCTTGTCTTGCCATTCAGCAAAAACCACTGACAAACAGGAGCAAAGCTGATGACCAGATCAGCTGACGCATGTGTTTGGAAACCAGTACCAGGAAGAGGATATGTGATCCCCGTACAGCTATTACAATCCTGCCTGTTGTTATCTGTCCCCTGCCCTGGTTAGTCAACCAGAGATGACAGATAAAGCTGCACAGACACTAAGAAAAGGGGAAGGAGGAAAACGAAGACTGGATGTGTGAGATGCACTTACAAATGAGGTCAAACTTTTTAGCCCCCTTATGAAAATGTGATTCTTTTCCAAATGTTTCCCATGCTTCTCAGATAACTTTGTGTATCCTTCTCCTGCTTCGTGTCCGTCAATAATCCTTCCTCCTCAATCGATACTCATTTCTTTTGTTTTAGGCATGATGCTCTTGTTTCTGAAGTGAATAGTGGACAAATGTTCAGTTTCAACTTCAGTTCACACACTTAGATCATTATTCAGTCAAAGAGTGGCAGGTTGTGCCATGCCTGAATAAAGAGGTCAGTTCATCCGCCCGTTTGCAAATAAAAATCACATACTGTTTGTGCAGTGTCTAATAAGTCACGATTTAGGCGCTGGTTAGTGAGAAAATGATTCATTAATAGATTTGTATGGCAAACTGAATTTCACTCATGCATATTTTGCTGATGCAGCTTTTTAATTGTAGTTGTTTTGTAAATGCGCGGTTGCTGGTCATGGGACGGTCCAGTGTTAGTGCCAAGGTGTTTGTTGTCCTATCTCTACTCTTTTGACTCTCTGTCCACTAATCCCAACCAGTCGAAGCAGATGGCCGCCTACCTACAGCCATCATCGTGCTGGAGGTTTTTCTTTACCTTTAAAGGAAGGCAAAGCTGACAGTGTTTTTGTCTGGTTGTGCCTTTTACAATGTTTTGTCTTGCTGCATCTTAAATCTTGTCACTGTTTTGTTGCATCTTTTACAAAAATATCTAAAATCAGAAAAGTTTTTATCAACTATGACCCAGAACTAAAAAGCAACTTTTACAATACAAATAAGTAAAGATGTACTGTGGCTCAGTCAACAGAATCAGTACTCAAGTAAAACTGCTGTTATTTTATTACTCTCATGACTCAATTAAAAGCAAAAGCACTCATCAATATTGTACCCTCATATATGTGGCTTTGTTGATTTGTTCGTAAATTTTCTTTATTATATTGGTTGCTTTTGTTCATTTTCTTGCCTCAATTCAATTACTTCTTGGTTTATTTTGTTCACTTTTTGTCAATTTTGTTGCTTGGCTTGTTCATATTCTTAAATTATTTTATTATTTTGTTCAACTTTGCCTTTTTATTCCGCTATTTTGTTCAACACTGTCAGTTATTTTGATTACCTGTGACTTTGTCAATTAGTTTGACCATTTTTTTTTCAATTTTGATGCTTATTTTGTTCATTATATTCTTCATTGGTGTTCATTTTGTTAAACTTTGCCAACCTTGTAAAACATGTAAAAAAAAAATGACTCCTACTCACTAAGGTGTGTCCAAATAACAATTGTATTCAATTTTTTTTCATCACAAATTTAACTGAGTAAAACTGCAAACTATTCAGTAAAACATCTACTTTACAAAGTACATTTTGGTGAGAAAAAGTACCTGTAAAGGGGTAAATGTGCAACCCGCCTCTGCCACTGGAGCACACATTTTAAATCATTGTGGCCTTATTGTCCAGCTCTTCATGAAGCTACTTGGTACCTAAAGGATCCTGTAACTATTACGGAGGCACCAGGAGAGTGTGAGTGGGTTTTAATCCTGGTTTGCTGCAGGTCTATTATTGCAGTCGCGTACAGTTAGAGGAGCTGCTGCAGCTCTAGAGGCTTTTATAGTGGTGGTTTCACATGTTAGACACATCTGGCCCAGGCTGCTGCCACCTTAAACTAGCCTCCCACTTCAAAAACGCTTGGCATCAGGGCACCATGCTCGATGGTGGAAATGGGTTTTATGTGAGTTTATAGTACATGTGTGTCAGTAAGAGGAGAGGACTTCTAGAGGGACAAAAGAGAAAGAGCCAGTGTCAGTTGCCCAGTGCGGACAACGCACATGTAACCAGACGCTGCAGCCATGGCCATGACCTCACCAGGTTTTTCCACAGGCACTTACACAAACACATGTACTGTACACATACACACACAGGGTGCAAAGCGGGTCCTTGGTAAGCATACAGGCAGTGGAGCCTGGTACAGAGAGAGCCGGCATCCATTCACAGAGTCATGCATTGTAATCCTACACAGTGTGATCACACGGGCATGTTTCACAGTGGAGAAGTCTAATCTAAAGGCAGCACACAAAGGCACGGGCGGGGGTGACCGGTTTCTGATGGGTGGAGCAGTGGCTCAAAACCATTTTGATCTCAGGCTGAAAAGGAGACTTCATCTAGGCCTGTTTGTAGGACTGCAGTTACACTGGAAGTTAGCTTTTTAGGACTTTTCCTTCAGCAAGTGTCAGTTAAACCTAGGTAAACATCGCAGTACAGTTGCATTTCTTTGTCAGGACCCATCTCAGGAACCAGACCTTGAAAAATTAACTAGAAACTAACCATGTTTATTACAAATGCATACACACATAACATTCGTATGCATATTACTCTTAATCACTTTGATTTGATGATTCAGAGCTTTTAACTAAAATGAAAAAAATAAGCAATAAACTATAATTCACTCAGTAGAATGCAAATCTCCACCAAGGTCCATAGTGCTCTCTTCTGACAGATCTAGATCCGTAACAAAATCAGGTCATATTGGACTGAAGATACATTAAAAATATTATAGATACTGTATGTCGAAAATGTTCATTCACTCCCCATTATCTCAGCTTTGGTGGTAGATTCAAAATTCCTGGATCTGTCCTGTTAACGAGAGCTGCACCAAAAGTTAACAAGGTCTTCGGTGGACTTAATTCTAGCCTTTCGCCAAATTTGTGGAAATCAAGCCAGTGGGTTTTGTGTAATCCTGCTTACAGACAAACAAACAGATGCAAGTGAAAACATAGCCTCCTTGGCAGAAGTAATTAAAAAACACTGTCTACTCAGCATTACCATTGTAGAGGTTAATACCAAGTTAGTGTTTCACTGAAAGTGAATTTCCTTCCTGAGTTGCCACGTTCACAAGAGAGATGTTGACGCTGCCAACAGGTGACAATAATACTTCATCAGCCTTTCTAGGCTAAGGGGTAATGAGCAAAAGAGGACTCAATAGACTCAAAAGAGGAAACAAAAATCAGTAAAAATAAAAATAATAGTCACTTAAAGGACCAAAATAATCAGGAAAAAGAACATGATAATCAGAAGAAAGTAAAATTGAACAAAAGTGAATTAATATCAAATAAAAGGGGGAAAACAATGAGGAAAAATAACTGTGGGCTGTGACCCAAAGTTTAGAAAAAGCAAAACTCAAAAGAACAGGCAATCAGGGAAGTAATTTTAAACCACTGCATCAACTCCTAGCAGCAAGCAAAACATTCTCTCATGCGCTAAATTTATCCATCACACATTTTTGTATCTTTTTCTCGGACACATAATTACGCATGACCTGCAGCGAGCCAGAGCTGAAAACCCCACACATGAAAAACCCGGTGGGTCAGCCACATCTTTCTAACTCGATCAACACCTGCTCTGTCCAGACTTTACTGCAGTTCTCAAAGAATCAAACAGCTTAGGTCATTCTGCATTCCGCCACACTGGAAAAAATGCTGTCACCCACCAGAGCAGCGAGCGCTCAGCCTGTGTGTGTAACACTGTATGTGCGTGGATGTCGTAAAGAAAAAGTTCAAGATGTCGACGTCCTGAGGCGCTATGCTGTAGACTGGCAACATTTTTCTACATGACAGCTCAGACCCAACTTTAAAAGGCTGCAGTAACACATTTACAGTGCAGATGGTATTTAGCAACTTTTAAGAGAGAAAAGTCCTACCTTGTAAGTTCTGAGATATGTTGTCTTGTGCGCCTGTCTTTATGAAGTTCCCAGTGGTGCAAATTCCATCTGCAGAGAAACATTGAAAAAATATTAAGTGAGTTTCATATACAGATGAAAAGAAAAATGTACAGGTATGAGGTGAAATTCCAGTAGAAAATCTCAGGTATAATAGATGCAAGTCTCGTCAGAAGTTCAGTGATATGCCGTCCCCTTTCATAGACCTCATGCACAGTCTCGAGGATCTACAAATCTGTGAGGGTTGCGGTTGAAAATCGATTGTCTTCACCACCTGGTAACATATGCAGTTTGTGTGTGAATGAGCCTGCATGGTTGGGTCTACAAAAACAACTGAATTCCATTGGATTGAAGGTCAGTTCACTGTATTTCTAATGGTCCGTTTAGCACAGGGGTCTGCAACCCGTGGCTCCAGGGCCATATGTGGCTCTTCAGCCCGTCCCTACTGACCTCTGTGGTTTCCTCCAGTGACGCAAACAAATTAGCATTTAACAAAAAAATAAGCCAAAACTGAAGAAAATTATTACAAAATAATCAAAGGAGGAACAAAACCAAGAACATTAATTTAAGCAAAATAATCCAGATCATAAACCAAGAGCAAGAAACCTAATTCAGAATATGGCTAAAATAATAAATCTACTTAATGAAAATAAGTAAAATAATAGCAAAATAGCCAAGCAAATAATGAAGAAATACTCAACAACACTAATAATTAACTGATATAGTCACAAAAAAAGATTTAAACAAAAATGAATAAAATGATAAAGAAATTGAACAAAGATGAAAAAAGATCATTTGTGAAATCAAATCAACATGAATGTACAAAATAATCCTTTAACTGAACAAAAAATTTTAATTATCAACAAAATCAATGCAAATGGCCAAAATAATAAACAGTACAAAATATTTACACATATTTTTACTTTCTGTCTACAAATGGCTCTTTCGTTTGTAAAGGTTTAATATTATGAATGATATGAACCAACTTGGATTCACTTCTCTGTTCATCACATCTTGTGGCTTTTTCCTCCTTTTGTCAATGTTCTTTATGCAACTATCCATATGTGACTTGTAAAATTATAAATAAAGTCTTTAAAAATAAAAGTCTAAATTCAGAGATGCAGCAGCATCAGCCCTGAATTGAACAGACCCGTATCCATCAAGCAAGCCCTTAATTTTCTTTTTTTCTATTTCAGTACCTGTAATCACAAAAATGAGTTCCAGAGAAGTTGAAATGAATTGCATCTAATAAGAGAGATAAGAGCTTCTCCTTAAAGGTTCATATTTGCTGACTCAGCCACCTGATGGGTGTGGCTGAACCTAATCCAAGCTGCTCCTGTGAGGCGAGACCGACGCAGCCCTCAGGTCTAATATTTGACTCAGATCTGTGCAAAAAGATCACAAGGTGTGTAAGACTGAGCTGGTTTCAGATGTTTAGAGGAGATGACACTAACCCAAACATCTCACAATGCAAAGCACTTTATTCATGACAACCCGCAGGTTGTCGTGAATAAAGAACATCTTGATCTTTGATCTTTACAAAAAGATCAAAACAATGATGAATAAAAAGAACAATAAATATATTTTAAGTTTTAACTTATCAGAAATAGCATGTAAGTCAGAGGAGAGCTTTTTCCAAAGCATGGGGGCAGCAACTGAAAAGACTCAGTTTATATCTCCACCTTGGTATGTCCTGCCATGCTCACGAACAGTTAAAATCTCACATAAATAACATGGCTTTAAAAACAACCATAAAAAGTTTAAAATCAGTTGTAACTGGAAGCTAATGCAGAGAAAAGCAGAAAGGTGTAATGTGTTCTTGTCTGGTTGACACCACATGGCTGAACCCCTTGTTTCTACAGGGGTTCCCAAATGTTTTCAGTTCCAAAATCCAAAAAAAAAGTTAACCCTTTAAAGGCTGAACTGTCAGAAAATTGCTGGAAGATTATAATTCTTTGACACTGGAGTGGTTGCTGGCCATTCAAACCAGTGAGAAAAAACATGCAAAAACACTTCCTATAACTGAATTTTGTCTTTTGACATTTGTGTGTTTTAATAAACAAACAAAAGCATACAGAACATGACTTTTATCAGATCCTGTGTATCACTAACTCCAACAGTGTCAAAGAAGTTCTCTTACAAAGTGCAAAAACTGTAACTGTTAAAACTGAGCTACGGTTAGGGTTAGGTTCTCCGAGGCTTGCCTTCTGCCTCCCACTGAATTATCAGCACACTGCATTTATTTTACTGTATAGAAGCACGTTTTAAGGAAAAAATATGCCACTGATGAATTAAGGGTTTACAAAATGTACATACAATATGTGTCAAATATGATGAATTAGGCCTTAAAGGTTAAAATTTAAGCAGTTGAATTTCAATGAATAACTTGAAATGGGACAAAGGTAAGTACTGACCTTCCAGAGGTTAAAAAAAGTTTCGGTTATCCATAGCTGAAAAACGACCATCTTGCTCTTTGGGTCTGTCAGACCCCTCCCTTTCAGAGTTTCTCAGTGCTTTTTGATGGTGAAGGAAACTGTCCTCACTGACACCTTGTCTATCTTCACAACTTCTGTAGGAAAGACCTACTTTTTTAAGTGTTATGATGGTCTGTCTCTCTTCTATTGTTTTGCTCCTTTTTCTCGCCATTTTAATAGCAACACAATACTTTGTGCAGTACAACACTACTGAAATAATGCTCACAGGGTATGGTACCACAGTGTGGTCCAACACTGCTTTTATGCAGGGTTTTAGTTAATTAAGAAAACTTGGGACACGTCTCAGAATTGATAGCACCGTTCAAGGCTTGAACAACCATCACGGGTGCAGAACAGCTTTGTTAACCCATGTCTTGTTCCCTGAAAAAGGCCTTTTTGTGTCATTTTGAGATGTACGTTATTTGTCAGTTTTGGGTAACCTTGACTTTTTTAACCACTGGCAGTTCAGCACTTACCTTTGTACCATTTCGAGATATTAATTGAACTTGAACCGCTTGAATTTCAACAGAAAAACTGGGGTGTTTGAAAACTTTGGACCAATAGTGTAAATGGCAGACACGGTCGAGAAGCTTTCAAATTTGCTGATATTTATTTGAAAAATTGCTGACAAATTTTTTTTGTTTAACAATGCTACTGATAAAATGGCACTTTAACTATTCAGCTTTATGACGGTAAGTGCTAGGATATGTTTTAAAAGCAAAATGAATATGGAGAGAGAGTCAGGCACACCACAAACTCTTCTACCTAGGTATTAAAGGGTTAATGACAAAATTATAAATAATATATCACGTCCTGAATTTCCATCAAGGCTGCAGTTTTGCTCACTTTTCCACTGTTAGCACCATGTCAATTTAAATGCATGTTGCTGAAAGTCAGAAGGTCCGTCACTGATCATGGACAACAACACAGCATCACCACCTACCAGATGGAAGATAAAACACGACCGATATAAATTAATCTCTTTATGTAGTTTTTGTCTCGGCACTTTTCAACTGAGTACATCTGTCGTAGAGTTATGTCTGCCGTCTTTTATGCTCATTGTCAATTTGTTACATTTTTCTTTTTATGAGTGAAGTTTCTCCTCTTTATGTCACATAGATTTAATAATTCTTCTACTTTTACCTAATATAAACTGCTTCATAAGCCTAACCTGGCCATAAGGCGGGAGCGGCAGCTTTACACCATGATCTAAAATAAACAGATAACAGGATCTAAACTTAACAGGTTGCTCTCTGACTCATGTCTCTTCAGTTGTGTGTAGAAGCTATAAATATAAAGACTGTTGTGGTCTCGTGCACAGTGGCGCTTGAAAGTTTGTGAACCCCTTAGAAGTTTCTATATTTCTGCATGAATATGATCTAAAACATCATCAGATCGTCCTAAAAGTAGATTCGAGACCCCAATTTAAACAAGGGAGACAAAAAACTTCATTACACTTGTTGATTTATTTCCTGAGGAAAATGATGCAATGTTGCAAACCTGTGCATGTGAACTTTGCCTTCAGTATTTGCAACAATAAAGTGTTTCCAGTAGCTGTTGATCATAGTGCACACCAGCCTGGAGGAATTTTAGCCAATTCTTATTACAGGACAGCTTCACCTCTGGGATGCTTGGGTTTCCTCAAACATGCTTCAGGTGTTTTCCACAACATTTCAATTGGATTCAGGTCAGGATTTTGGAAACGGTTGGAAAACCATCTCTGTAGAGTTTGTATAGGACGGGTCAATATTGTCTCCATCATTTTTAAGATTATTTTGTTCATATTATCTTCACTTTGTTTTGCATTTTATTAATTTGTCAAATCACATCTGCTAAAATAAACTTCACCTCCATTATCACACAGCTTTCTTTTACATTTAGAGATTAAATATGTAAACATGGTATCAAGGGCATAGATTTTGTCTGAACATTGGGAGATTACAAAATAATCAATAAAATGAGTAAAATGAACAAAATAATCAATGAAACTAGTTTTTAAAAATTAATTATATAATGAAGCAAATTAGTAAAAAATGACCAACATAATGAATAAAATGAGTCACAATGAACAACATTAAAAATGAGGAAAAATGAACAAAATACAAAAATAAAGAAATGGACACAATACGCATGCAAAATGAACAAATTAATCAAAAACTCTTAAAAATAAATAAACCAACCAAGGAAATATGCAAAAATGAACCAAATAACAAGAAAAATTAGGAAAAACAAACAAAATTGTCAAGAAAACAATCAAGTAAACAAAATGAGCTAAAAGTATCGGACAAAATAAGTAAAAATATTCCAAATAAAAAGAAAAACGAACAAATATAAACAATATAAGCAACACAATGAACAAAATAATCAAGAAAAAAAACAAGTGAATGAAACAAATCAAGTGACAAAATGAACATATGAATAAAGCAGTTATTCACATTTCACAAATATCGAGGGGGGACAAACACCCCCCCCCCCATTACCGCCCACACATGGTATGATGTATGGATTCATTTTCCGTAAAGTAGAGGTGTCATTATGATAAATAATGATTTCTTTCTATATTCGAGTCCCAACAAGATATCACGTCTTTTTGGGGTTTGGAGCTGAAAAAGTTTACTTGTGCAGGTAACTCAGTCGACGTCACATCCGCTTGTCGTGACCCACCCACACAAACACACACACACACACTCACACACATCACTACACTACCAGCTGGTGAACAAACATCAGCCTGTGTCACCACACTGCTGCTGACTTTGTTCACGTCACAGCTTCTGGAAACACTTTCAGTCCACACTATTGAACATTTTCCAACTGCAAGCACCCATGACTTTCATTTATGTTACTTTTCATCCTGGTGATCGTTTCGTTGGGTGATGGTGAAGATGTTTATTACCCTATTGTCCTTCTGTCCATGCTACATCATCATCGTCTTTTTGCATGTTTTAGGTGTAAATAAATAAATAATTCTTATATAGATAATTATCTTTCATTTAACCATAGAATACACCAAAATGTTATAATATGTGGATTGATTTAGCATAGAGTAAAACATGTGGCTATAATGTCAATTTAGTGTTCATTTTTCATTTTAGTTCAATTTCCTTCTTTATTTTCTTCAGCTTTTGGATTACTTTACTCATTTTAAGTTCATTTTGTTGCTTATTTGCTTCATTCACTTGTCTATTTTGTTCACTTGTCTGATTATTTTGATGTTTATTTTTGGTCATTATGCTTATCTTTGTGCATTTTCATTCATTATTTCATTAGTTATTTTGTTCAGTTTATTATTATAACATTTTCTTTGTTTTTCCACATTTTCCTGGTAAGGTTCATTTTTTAGCACTGACCTGGTTATTTTCTTCATTTTTATTTTTATTCTCGAGAATTCTGCATCATTTTACTAATCCTAATTAATTTGTTTATTTTTATTCATATTCTTTATTATTTGTTCGTTTTACCCATTTCTAAAAATATTCTGTTTATTTGTACTACTTTTTGGATTATTTTGTTCATTTTTACTCAATTTATTAATTATTTTATTCACTTCCACTCATGTTCTTGATTTTGATCATTTTTACACATTTTCAAAATGATTTTACTGATTTTTTCCTCATCTCCTTGATTATTCTATTCATTTCTACTCATTTTTCTTGATTATTTTTGTTCATTTTTCACATTTTCTTAATGATTTTGCTCATTTTTACTCAGTTTTTGATTCTTTTGTTGATTTTAATTCATTTTTTTACTACTTCGCTCTTTTTAACTCCTTTTGAATTATTCAGTTTATTTTGACTCCGTTTCTTGATTATTGTTCATTTTTATTAATATTCTTGATTATTTGTTCATTTTTACACATTTTCTTAATGATTTTGCTCATGTTTACTCATTTTTTGATTATTTTGTTGATTTTAATTCATTTTAAAACTATTTTTGCTTTCTTTTTTTTACTCTTTGAATTGTTTAGATTCTTTTGACTCCTTTTCTTGATTACTGTTCATTTTTACTAATTTTCTTGATTATTAGTTCTTTTACACATTTTCTTAATGATTTTGCTGATGTTTACTCATTTTTTGATTATTTTGTTGATTTTAATTCATTTTAAAAATTATGTTTGGTGTCTTTTTTTTACTCTTCTTTGAATTGTTTAGATTATTTTGCTCCTTTTCTTGATTACTGTTCATTTTTATTAATTTTCTTGATTATTTCACATTTTTGTCCTTAATTATTTTGCCCCCGTAATGTTCAGACCAAACCTACGCCCTTGATTTTCACTCCGCTCCTGCTCGGAAGTGCACAGTGAACCCAGAGCTCACACCTGCGCAGGTAACCGACACCGACCCGGTTTTTTTTTTTTTTGGCTCCGACCCTAAACGTTAATAACCTTGCCGTAAACAGACTCATCTGTCACCGCTGCCTACCTTTGTCACACCCCGTCCCTGAACGAAACGCTCCGAGTCCAAACTCCTCAACGTTTAATTAATCCAGCTGCGACAAAACTCCGCGAGCATTCACGAGACCCAGAACCGGCCCGCGAGGTGATGCCGAAAAGCCGCTCGTGCTGTCAGCAGAACGTCCAGACAGAGGGAAAGAAAAGGGAATTTTATCGCAGGCAAGTTGCAAGAAAGAAAGAAAGAAAAGGACCGGCCCCTCTAGTCCAGCCCCCCCTCCTCCTCCTCCTCCTCCTCCTCCTC